>VZTB01008013.1:83950-124560 GCA_013397245.1 Thryothorus ludovicianus | reverse complement strand
AAACGTGAACATTTACATAACACACCTTATTTAACTTCTAGTGTTAGAGGGGGTCCCCTCTAACATTCTAGCCAGCTGTCTTTGCAGGAGGCAGATATCAAGTCTGCTTATTTTACTGATGAAGTAAATTCATTCACCTTGTAACAGCTGTCTGCCAAATCAGTTCTTCACACTCTTTCTAGTAACAGAAACTTTAGCAAAAATATTGGTTTAAGAGATATCTGCTTCTTGTCCCATGGCNNNNTCTGTAATAATTGGTTTAAGAGATATCTGCTTCTTGTCCCATGGCATGGTCCAGAGGTCTTTTGATTGTGCTAAACCTACTGTTGTGCAATTACAGTATAAATCAATTAACAAGCAATTTTAAAAATAATCCTTCAAAATCTCAAGATCCCTTGCATTTAAGATTATATTTAAGAAAGCACATGCCACTGTAATAAATAATGACATTGTTTTGTGGAAATAATGTTACAATTTTCAGTTAGATTTGCATCAGGTTTACTTATTGGCTTTGGCAAGTGAACACCCAGATCACACAAAGAGCACTGTAAGTAACATATAATACAGTAAATTGCATGTGGAATACTCCAGAGAGCTCAGACAGGAAAGGTGAGATTCATCTGATTTCATGTTACACCTCTGCAACAAGGATCTCTGCTCATTTACAGATAATGGCGAGAAACAGCCTTTTAGAAAGGTGATGAATTTCAGATGATAAGACAAATTGTGCTCTGCTAAGTGCCTGTTTCTCACCACTGATTGTGAGGAAGTGAGGCTTCACTAGCTCAGTTGTGGACATCTGTATTATAGACAGCTCTGAATTCCTCCCTGCCTTTCCTGGCAGAGACATGTCACACTCCTGTGTGCTTTTGCACAGGCACACACTCACCTACATACACACACACAATTAGTTCTGAGATAACATATAGGTGTGTATGTGTTAGTTCTCATGTATAAGCCCTTTACCCTCTGGTTTGCTGCCACTTCTTTTTATAAAGTGATCACAATATATGTTATAAATTATGCGGATTCTTCAAAGCTGAGAAGAAAGGCAACAGATCAGGCTTCCTTCTCTTGCTCAAGTCCTCCACCTTCACACTTGGTCACAAACAGCAGGATGTTCGACTGCTACCAATAGCTCTCTCCTTCACTTAGTTATTGGGACTTGCTAACCACAAAATCGAAGCAGCCACAAGTACTTGAATTAGCATGAAAGGCAGACAGTCCTTGGATGTTCATGCTGCAATAGGGAGTTTAAGCACTCCTTCTTCTTATCTCTATCAAATGATGTAAGGATGTACGAACTCCAAATGTCCAGTGTTCTCCCTTTAACTAAGAGGAAATTTTAAGTTAAAAAAGTTAGCTAATAACCATGTGGTGAGTCAGAGATTGTTTAATGTGTATGCACCTTACACAAATGTTCATATCTCCTTCACTATGCACCAGTAGGTGGTAGTGAACTAACTACCCTTTCCTATGCCTTGGGAGTTAATCCACTCATTTCAGTCACCTAAACAGATGGAGGTTCTAGGACTTAGCCACCCTTGATACCTAGAGGTATCACTTCAATCTGCATTATTCAGCCTGAACTTCACCATGGCTCCTCTCTCAGCCTGGAGACACACAGATGGACCTGCAAGAGTCAATAGCATGATAGAAATTTCCAGTACAGTTTCATAAAAAAAAAGTGAGGACTATTCTTAGCTTCTTCAGCATATGGAGATTTCTGGGCCCACCTACCTTCTTCCTACATGAAGTCAGAAGTACAAGGGATGAAATAAAATTTTGACCTCTTTCCTGCTTCTTTTCTATCTGTTTGACTAAACCTGAATTCTGCACTACACAATATATTGCTTGTCAGAATGCTTTCCTGCCAGAGTAATTTGCAAACTCAAATTATTCACCACAACACCCTTGCAAGGTGGAAAGGAAATTAAAAAGCTGGCAGAACTCCACCACTTGTTGGAGCAATCTCACGTAGGTCAGAGCTTACCTTTGGGTCTACGTATTTTGAGTGATGGGTCAAAGAAACCCTGAGGCAGGGGACAGGATCTCCATACCCCTACAAAGCAAATGGGAATGGAGACTACTCAGTACTTAGGTAATCCTCAACTTTGATTGTGTCATCCTTCAACCTCAAAAAGCCAAATTCTTAAAGTATTTAAAGAAGCAGAATAGTGACTCGTAAGGTCTAAAATGCACCTATATCTCCATCTCTCACCTAACGTCCCACAGGTTCAACCTGACTCTTTAGGTACCTACACATTTACCATGGCCTTAAATAAGGGACCTGTAATAGAAATTGCAGAGGCTATGATTCTCCATCTGAACAAACACCCCTCCTCCAGAACTGGTTCTTATCCCTTCTACAGTATCCCATTGTCTCCCTGCAATGTCTGCAGACACTGTGGCACCATTTGGGCAATCTCTAGTGGTCGTCTTCTCTGCCAGTTCAGTGTTTGAAATTTTTATTTCTTCCAGGTTTTGAAGTGGCTTATCTGGCATGATGTTATTACAATGCTATTATTTGCTGGACCAATGAAAGTATGATTAAAGAAAGGAATATAAACAGGCTTTAGAAAAAGATGTAATTTAAATTCTTGCTGATAAATTTAATTCCTCAGTAGACTACCACTGAGTTTAGAATTAGAGGTAGGCCTCAGTCAGTTTTAGCATCTGGACCCACAGCCACAGGATGAATTCACAATCATTCCTTTAATAGTCTTTACAATAGAATAAACAAATCCCTTATTTAACCCTAAACTTCCCAGAAATTGGTACATTCAGAGGCCAGGGAGAACTGTGAAGTGTCATACAAATGTCTGAAGCCCTGCTGCTCTGCAGTTATTACTGACTTTACCTTCTGGGAGGACCCTGTGTGAGGATGCTTTCCGAAGTTACAGAGTACATCAGAACAGTCAGAAATTGCCCTCTGGTAAAAATGAAATAAAAAACATCTTTTCTTCTACTACCACTACCTCACCTGAAACTCAACTCTCAGTGAATGTTTGAGGCAGAAGGAAGAACTTCAAGTTCTCTAAATACAGTCTTCTGGGGACTATGAGATTCATTCATCATGAATTATTCTCAGCTGCCCTTCCTGAGAGGAGCAGGATGAAAGAACCTATAAGGTTTTTGTAATTGATTTGTGACAGGTCAGGTTCACAGAGCATAAAATAAAGAGCCTTCTATTAAGCTGAAGTAACCCAGTCACTAGTCCAAGGAAAAGCAAACAAAGAGCTTCCCTTAGCTCAAACACTGTGGTATTCTCAGCCTGTGAACACTGACTGACTTGCTATTATGCACTTATAGCCAAGCTCCAGCCTTCCCCACATTTGCCCTTTCAATAGCCACATCCTGGCTAGCCCACAATGCACAAACCCAGCATGACCACCCAGGCTGGGAGGGTGAGAAAGGCAGATGCAGGAGGGAGAGCAGCAGCTGTGGGCAGCATGGACAAGCACCCACTTCAAATGGCATAAAGTGCTGGATAAGAGATGCAGACATGGAGAGAGCTGGAATCCTCCAGGTCGAGGGCATTCTCCTCTCCCCACAGCTTGGCTGGGAGCCACATTCCTGTATTCCTGGCTCTGCCACAGAACAAGCCAGTGTTGTAGAAGCAAAGGCCAAATGCTTTGTTGTGGGTAATGTATGTCAGGACAGCTCAAACAAAAAGCCAAAGTTTTACAGTTCTTCTGCTGGCCATATCCTGGGATCTGAATTTCACAAATGATTACTAGATTAACTTATTCTGTAGCCTCTTTTGATACAGGCCATTGAATTTTGAACTGGTTTTTTTTACACTGGAAAGATTTTCTTTTGATTAGAATACATTCTTCCTTATTGAAATGTTTATGACTTGATCTTAAAATGCCATGACACTGGAGGATCAATGATTTTCTGCTGGAATTAGTAAAGACCCTTTTACCTTGCAAGCCAAATTCTGAGATTCACCATTGCTTCACAGAATACATGACAAGAGACTCACACTATCATCAGCAGTTTATATGCCACTAAAGCCTGTTTCTTTCATGTGCTGAAACAGCAGAACAGATGAGAAGTAGGAAGAGATGCAGTGTTCTGGCATTTACTATATTTTAGCCAACCATGCCTTAGGTAAATTACTCATCCACCTATTTTTCAAGGGGTGAGAGATGGGAGTTTGATATTTGGACATGGTGTTTTCATGCATTGATGTGATGTGATGGCTAAGATACACAGGGAAGGGAAAAACTGGGAGACTGGATGCATCCTTCATTTTATTCTCTCATAAACTTCTTTTCATCTTCATTTATAAACCCTAGGGAATAGAGAGCTTGCCAGTACCCCTGCTATCATATAGGATCTTCCCTGGCTAGGTGTGTAGTGGAAGAGGAGAGATATATCAGACTCTCAAAATGAAACTTCATGATTACAGCACAGAGACTCTGGAACTCAGAATATTTTATCATTTAAACTTTTACTACACTTTTTCTTTTGGTATAGTGTCCTTAGTTGTTGCAACTAGATTGTCCTCACATCAGTAAACTAAGCACATCAGGAAACTCATGTGATTAGTGATCAGCTGCATCCACTGTTTAACTGTTCAATCAGTTGGGGTATGGCTTTGGTTGAAGCCAAGTAGGGGTCTCCCAGACAATTCCCAGGTATGCTTCCAGATACCAGTCACAGCTAGTGGTCAGGATACTGCCAATCCATATTGGAGGACAAAATTGCTTAACTGCATAAACACAGCTACTCTGCATCAGTTAAACTCAGTGACAAAAACACTTTTTTTCCTAATGCAGGAAATTGCTAGTCTACATTTAGCCTGGAAAGCCTGGCCTTGTCATGATGAAAACGATAGAAATGGAATATGAGAAGGTTTAGCTTTCAGATGCTTTTTTTCCTTCCCCTCATTCCTCCTCTTCTCTCTCTCACTGCAAAATCTGTTTATACATTCATACAGTCATCTGAAATATTTTAAAATATGTGTGTTATTTAGGTCCTGATGTGAAAAAGGAGGTAGGTTTAGGTTTAGTGAGCTGGGCGTGGGAGACAGAGAGAACTGTTGCTCATGGAAATTCTGAGAGAGCAGGAGGGACAAACAGCAATAATCAGAATGGATGTTTCTGCATGTGAGCAGTACAACTGCAGTTTCTTTGTAGAAAGATATCCACAGGCTCATTTACTATGCCCTGAGCCAGAGAATTGCACATCTCTTTAATAATTCTTTTTTTTTTTTCTTTCCCTGAGGAGGACAATATGGGACAATTAAATTTTATTTTTTTTCCAACCAGTTTCCCTTCAGTTTTTCAGTCTGAGGTGACTGGATCAAAACTTTTGCAGAAAGTTTATTTTCTGAAACATGACCTGAACCAAAGGCCATTCAGAATAATTTTCTTCATGGAAACTTTTCTATTTTTGTTAAACTTGATAACAGCTTGTTTTTACAAACTAAGACATCAATGCCAAATTGAAGTTGGCAATATCATTTAAAGAAGTGTCACTCTGGATATAAACAGGAAATGTTTAGAGTGCTGATCCAATGATTAATGAATGTTTCCACATCTATATAGCAGCCAATTTTCCCTATCCTTGGAGATTACTCCATTACATAAGCTACAGAAGGGCCAGAACTTGGGTCCCATGAAGTGAAGTATACAGAAAATACTTCTGTACAAATGTTGGCATGGTTTTGTCCCTTTGAAATCAATTACAGCCATCTTCACTGACTCCAGTGGGATTGAGAAGCCAAGCCAATGTCTGGAAGGTTCTTTGCTCACACCTCTTTTTCAGGGCCAAAGCAGTTTTCTTCTGCAGGATTTCTCAGCCTTCCCCCAGTTCATTCACACACTCCTTAAAAGTCTGACTACAGTTTAGTGAGAAACCCCTCACTTTCCTCTCTGTTAAACACCCTAATATTTTTTACTGACTGGAGGGAAAAAAGTGAATTTACAGAGTAGTTCTGAACCCTATTGTATGGATCAAGCCAGACACCCACAACAGTCTTTTTAGGCTGCCCATAATCTAAATACACATTAAAAGGGAGCCTAACAACAGAGCCCTCTAGTTGCCTGATCTAATTGTCTGACCAAAGAGTACCAATTTAGGATAACAATAGCAAAGGGCAGAACTTGTTAACTAGTACATGCTGTCCCCAGACCAACAAACCAGTGAAAAGAGAAAAATAAAGGAGTAGGTATTTTTGTAATCTTCTCTATTCTTTTTGTAAGGACACAGAAACCTCAGGCACCCAAGGGAGCCCAAGGCCTTCAGGACAGCTGCTTAACTTAGCACTTTAAGTTGCAAGCCAAGCATATCAGAATTTATTTGGTGGAGTTTCTGAGAAACATAGACTACACTGACCAGAGCCTTTGTAGGCAAACTGAAAAGAAATATCAGGTGGAAGAAGAACATGCTAATGTTTTTCTAGTGAACTCATAGACAAGTTGAGACTTACCTTTGAGAGCCTGCCAGGTGCTCCTAAGTTTCTGCAAGGTGTCAAGAGGACTCAACTTATGCTGGAAGCAGTAGGAGGGAGGAAGACTTCAGAGGATTACAAGTCAGCATTTGGTTTCCTTTTGTCTATTCTTGTTGGAGATGCTTTTCTTCAGTTTTATCAAGGTCAAGACCGCCTTATTTCTGCTTTTATCCCATTCTGGATATCCAAGCTCTCCTGGAACTCTTGTGCGAGGAGGAGAAATCTCTATATAAACATTCACCTACAATACAAAAACTGTCTGAGGTAATAACTTGGCAAAAAAACTCACTTATGTAAGAGGAGTTGCCCCAGCCTAAAATGTTTCTACCACATAGCTTTCAGGAATGAAGGGTGTTTAAAGTTAATAACTCACTGTGTAATCTTTAACTTGCAAAAACGTGATTGTTCATATCTGAAATGGGTTGCCTTAGGAGAAAGAAAAAAGAGAAATGGCATGCTTAACTGTCTTTATTAATGCTAGGTAGGAAGGAAAATCTGTGTGTAATATATGGCTTCATTCTGTAGGAATACATGCACTACATACACATTACATATTTATTTAGTTTTTTATTTAGTACATAGCAGCTAAATGCTCCCATTAAGGACCTAATGTAAAGCTTGCTGAAGTCCATGGAGCTGCTATTGACCTGAATGGCTTTGGAGAGCTACTAGTCCCAAGTACTTAAATTTAGAAGTCTCCAGTAATGACCCCAAAATAACAACTTAATTAAGGCTTCAAACTGAAGCGAGACTTTGGCACTCTAAAAGTCTGTCTTATTTCTTAGGGCACATGGACTCAAGCCACTTCTCTTCTGGTTCTGACCGAAAGACAGCCTCACCTATTTGAAAAACAATCCAAGGCCCTTGTTCTTAGCTGTGTCACTGACTTTCATTCACAACCAAGTAAATAAACTGAACTCTGTGTTTGTCCTTTCTATTTCCCCTGTTCTGCTTGAGTGTGTGGGAATGTGCATATTTTCATTTCTTTATTTATTTTGTGATCACTTTTTGCTTGCTGAAGCCACAGCTTTCAGAGTTATACCTGAGTGTTCCCAATATAGTCAGACACTATTTCAGGGAACAGACCATTTTATTCTCCCTGTTCAAAGAGATTGTCTATGTTGTCATGTATCTGTAGCATAATTTCTTTTTCAAGTACAGACAGTTATTTGCTCCACTACATCTCAGTAGACAGCTGACAGTTTAATTGTCTCCTTCTCATTTAAGCAACTTGGACCATCCCACTAGCATAGTATCATCAATGTAAGAAAGAATAAAACTGTAGGACTCTGACTAAAAGGGTAGGGCTGCATTACTGCCACACATGGAGTTATATATTTAGAGGAAAAAATATATTAATATGTGCAAAATAGCAGCATATTCAACCCAAGAGGTAGGATGCACTGCTTTTAGTCCCATATGAGCTAATAGGAATACAGAATTATTCTGTATTGGAGCACTTTTGTTCATTACCAATCATTAAAATATTCTACAATAAAGTCTATGCAGTGTTTTATGCAGAAATTATATTGAAATCATGTTTTTGAAATGTAGCATACATAGTTTGAGTTCTTCTGTAATTTGAACAGAGTGATTTAGAAAAACAACAGTGGTAACAGGGCTTTGGATAGACCTTTCAGGGTACAGTGAGGACTGTTTCTTAAGAGAAGGGCAGCCAGGAGTTGATCACAATATAAGACTGGCAGGACAAAGCTCAGACCCCACACTGGCCAAGGAAGACAAGCAGCATGAACTCAGAGATGGCAGCCATAGCCAGCAAAGGATCCAGATTATTGGGTGAATTCACAGTAATATGGCAGGTCTGAGGTCAGTCCATGAAATAAATCCAGGATGAGATTTGATTAGGGTAACTCAGGGCAAGACACAGCTCAGCAACAGTAGAGCCGGCCCAGAGTAATGAGACAGGTTGAAAATAAGCAAGGAAGACATTCTGCAGACAGGGATCAATGGGATCCGCTGCGAGGCTGGGCTGTGGCTGTGCTAGAGGTCAGTATTCCCACAACAGAACTCCAGCAGGAACTAAATCCTTGACATAAACTTAAAAGAGGCACCTAGCTGCAGGGGCAGAGTGTGTGTGGAGGCTCCAAGTGAGACTGGCCAATGCAATTAAGGCCTGTGGGTACCATGGGGACTGACAAAACCCTGTCTCCATAGCCACAATCCTGAGGATTAACTGAGTATTTCAGTTGGTAACTACTGATCCTGCATGTATGAGGAATCTCTTCCTCCTTAATTTGTCATCTGATAGTATGATTTTTTAATATAAACCACATATAATATTTTAAACCTTTGTATTATGAGTTTATGTATATAATTAATGTATAGTGTAATTTTAAAATAAGAGAGATCTGACTTGATCTTTCCTTAACTATTTTTGTACCTCAGCTTGACTCATTCCTGCTTTTTGCTCAGCCTTCATTCACTCTTGTACTGACATTATTGGAAGAAAATTCATTTTCAGTGGCAAAAGAAAACATTTTTTCTCCATGCCCTTATAACCATACCACTATTTTTGGTGCATTGAGCTACCTAATGTATTACTGTTCATGGTAAATCAGCCATCTGTCACACAAGAATTCTTTCCAACCAGTGAATATTTTGATGCAATCTTCAGCCAAAAACTGTTTCAGAAATAGAGATGTCTGGTCAGCTACTGCATGCTCTGTTTTTTCCTGCGTGCTCTAAAGAAGGGGTTTATGATAGTATCCACCCATGACTTTGATAATGAAACACACTCTCCATGACAGGAGCAGCATAAGTAACACTGCAGCCGGGACAGAAATGAACATGAGGACTTAGAACAATAAAAAAATAAAATAAAATAAATTACAAAACAAAAAAACTGTGAAAGATTGCTCTATCTCTAAACTTCAAAGAATTTGAGAGCAGGTTTTTTGTGTGTACAATTTTGTAATACTTGGCCTTCTGTTCTTTCTAGCGTGTCTGGTTGTGTCTCCAAATAAACAACCCAATATTTCACGGTGGCATTTACAATCAGCTCTCTCATTTCAGGCTCTCCTTCTGAGTTAAACTCAGTCAAGGGTTCAAGAATGCAGGGTCTTCTTTTTTAGCTGTCACGAAGATTCCATGTTTATTAACATAGAGGTTGGGTCAAGATGCTCCCATTTATACCAAGCACCATTTCTTTTGTTCATATGTTTGTGCTACTGTGTGTTTGACACAGGCACAGGCTGTATGGCATTGCTCTGGAAAACCCTGTCTCATACTAGCATTCGTGGAGGCTGAAGTTTAAAGGAATGGGAGAACTTGCAGATTTATAACCATAATAAAATCTTTCACAAGATAAATTTTGGACTTGAGGAGCTACTATATTCTTTTATATCCAGTTGTAGCTGCTACACCACTGAGAAGGAGCACAGTAGAAGCTACTGACCTAAACTCCTATAAAAAAATATCATTTCCATTTGCACCATACACAGGTGCAGAAAGTTAAGTCAAATAGCGTAATACATGCACCTTAGCTGGCTATAGTCAAGCATTTTCTCTGCAGAGCAGGACCATAATTTTCACTGGATTGTTTCCACTCTGGAAGTTCGTAGCATTGTGTATGACATGGAGATCATTAGTGCAGCAGCCTTCTCTTGTTAATATATCCCTGAAAGTAAAACAATATCTCTATTTCTTGTTAGGAAATGATCCAGAAAGCTTGTTTGTCCTGGCAATGTCTTTCAAGCAAGTAAAAACTTAGCTATCCATCCCTGCACCTTCCTGTCTCAGCAGATTCTGTATCTGTAAAGAACAATAGCCTGTCAGCTTCTACAGTCTGCCAGTCTTTTCTGCAGAAATCAGACTTGAACCCATGAGCAGGATTTTTTTTTCCCAAAGCCCTGCCTTTTATTTCTATAGTTACTTAGTTTGGTGGCTACTTTTCCAGCATACCTTTCCTTATTAAGAGCCATTTGTCATGCTTTGTCCATCCCAAAGTAAGGAGGACTGTTTCACCTATATACACCTCAGTTTCTCCTCAGAGTAAGACTAAAAAAGGATTATGTTAGTGGCACATAGACAGCCAGACACTTTTTATACACTCTGCATAAAGATTAGCAACCTCAGACAACATCGCTAAAGAGAGAAAATATTCATGATTTTTTGCATTTCTATGAAACAAGGGAAGGGGGGAAAAGTAAGGTTTGTCCTGTATGGTGCTGAGAAAACCACTACTGTTCTATATGCCAGGACTGGAAGACTGCAAAGGCAATAAAAATGGACTCTGAAGTGCAGTCACAATAATGAAGCTTAAATCTTAAGGAAAACTTTCTTCTAAGAAAAACAGTGAAGATATAGCATGGCAAAGTGGCAGAATTCAAGGCTGAAATCTCCATGTTTGGAGGATTTAAAGAATAGGCTATGAAAATTTCTGTTAGGAATGGGAAGGAAGGAAGGAAGGATGTAAGAAGATGCTACTAACCCAGGAAAAGGAGAAGTTCAAAACAAACTCTAAGGGTCTTTTTGCAGGGTTATTTTCTGGTTGTTTCTCTGTCAGCACAGATGATACACAACCTAAAAAAACAGGCTCATTAAAGGAGATTAAAAGAAGTTGACAATCTAAGTTTGTGAAAGAGATTAGAAACTCCACGGGGTCATTGTCTTGGGTTGCACCATAAAGAGGAGAGTTCTCATTTCCCTAAGTCACAATTTAACACATCAAGGGTCTGGGCAAGTGTTTGTTGTTAGAAGCTATTCTTAGAAAAAGTTAAAATGTGATATGTAAGCAATAGTAATTAGAATGCTGATGGCACATCCCCACACTAGCACTTGAGGTGGCTCTTAACATAATTGCTTATGAAAATCTGTCCTCAACTAATTGAGTCCCCTTTGGACTCAGTGGGGAGAGGAAAATGGTTCTTTTAGGTGATAGCCCATCATTCTCAGAAATGTCAGCCTTCCATGCCTGTTTCTCTACTAACTGGAGAGTTAATATACATAAAAACTAAATATTAAAGCTGGAATGATGAAAACCAAGTTTCACCCATTAGGTCTTTATATTGATGTGTTTTCTGAAAAATAAGATATAGCTCAACTGCAAGGAAAAAATGTCCGTTTCCTTAACTGTATGAATCAAAACAAATTGCCGATGGTGTCCGTATGTCAGATTCTACTAAAGTAATTACTATAGTCCTGTCACATTTGAGTTCTATGCATAATAATAAAAAAAACATTACAGAGGCCAATTAGATCTCATAGTTCTTACAAATCAGAACTAATGCACAGAAATGTTATAGATCTGATTTTTCAAGTTCATGGGGTTGATATAGATAATACATTCTCTTAGAGTCTTGTTATTTATATTACCTGGTATTTATATTACCAGTTATTAGAGTTAAGAAGGGCCGCAAGATGTAGTAACTTAATGTGGCTAAAAGTGAGCAAAAGCTAAACTTTATGACAATAGAACATCCAAAGTAAAAAGCCCCAAGCAGACCAAAACAAACCCAGATCCTGAAATAATCTCATGAGGAGGTTTTCTCATTGAAAAAAATCATCCAAAGGGAAGAGTTGTGTAATAATTCTGACTTATAAACATATGAAAATTAGCCAAAGATTTCTGTGCTGTTGGGAAATGGTCTGTAATAGTGAACTTCAGCACCTTTAATTCCCATTTTCTGTACTAATGTACATAAGATTGTAGCTATATCCAGGACTGAGCAGGTTTTCAGCTGAAGTTAGTATCATCAACCTGACAGCCCAGAAAGTGTTCGTTTAAAAGTACAATTGAAAAGATCTTAACATACCGCTTGCCATTTTGCAGAATCTGGATGAAAAATACATCATATGTTATATTTTGTTCTCAAAACTTATGTGCTGCACTAATGATTAAAACTCATCTGGAGTTAAAAACTGTCACCTTTCAAAAATCCTGCTGCCACACCAAGTACATGTCCTCAGCAATGGCTCCAAAGCAACAAGCACTGTTGTCTCTAGGACTGTGTGATGATTTGCTGACCCTGAAGATGCAAGTATCAGGGTAGGGAGAGCAGTGCAGTGGAGCCTGTGGGCAAATAGGCAGAGTAGAGGAAGCTTCCCCATGTTTCCAAGCCAGCTAGACTTTACTGACATTTCCAGAGCCAGGCCACAACACAGCCTTTCATTTTCCCTATGAGCTATGTTTTGTTCAAAAAGCAGTTTCCTTGCTGCACTGTTTGAGGCCAGCTATAGGGCTCAGAACATCCTGTCTGTTGGGGTGGACAGCCTCCTTCATGGCCTGCCCACCCCAGCACACTGAGAGCAGCTAGAAAGGCCAAGGCATATGTGCTAGGCCACTGCCAGGAGTTCAAGAGAGGTACACAAGGTACACTGCAGAAACAGATTTCACATGAATCATACCTTTATTTCCTCATGATGAGGCAAAGCCTTGCTAGAATGTAGACTGATTCCCTCCCAGTAACTAATGATTCTTAAGACTTGCTGATGAGAAGGAGTTTCTGTTGCTTTGAAAGAAACCAGTAAAAAAGATGACAAGGTGACACAAAACTTACCTCATCATTTCATGTAGCTTTATTTTCCATGAGAGACCTGTTTTACTCAAACATTTGGAAATAAAAAATTTTCCTTTTCTTTTCTTTTCTTTTCTTTTCTTTTCTTTTCTTTTCTTTTCTTTTCTTTTCTTTTCTTTTCTTTTCTTTTCTTTTCTTTTCTTTTCTTTTCTTTTCTTTTCTTTTCTTTTCTTTTCTTTTCTTTTCTTTTCTTTTCTTTTCTTTTCTTTTCTTTTCTTTTCTTTTCTTTTCTTTTCTTTTCTTTTCTTTTCTTTTCTTTTCTTTTCTTTTCTTTTCTTTTCTTTTCTTTTCTTTTCTTTTCATTGTGGTTTCTCAAGAAAGCTGTACTGTAGACAGAAACCAGCTAGCAAAGGGCAGAGACAGCAATCAGGAATGATTACACCATACAAAAATGTCAGTGGCATAACATGATTTAACTGTGATGCCACAAATTATAGATGAATGTAGAGGCAGAAAAAAATCAAAAGCAGAAAACACACTGTATGCTTTATATTCAAATCCCCTGAATTTTTTCAAATTCCTCAGACCAACTCCAGGCATTTACAGAAACTAGATTTTTGTATTTCATCCCCTGAGAAATGGGTCTAGCAAAAAGTAGAAAAGCTGACTGGAGAACTCAAGATTAAACAAATACTCATCCTGAAATGTAGGTAGGTCATATTTGCTGACATTCAAAGAGCAGATTCCTACACCAAATGTGCTGATGTAAAGAGGTTGAAAGCTGTGTATAAGGACAGAATGCTTCAAAGGACATACAGAACTCTGGGGTTCAAAGGGCTGAAACAACATGATCTCTAAAATTCTGTTCCAAAAAGAAAGAGCCATGTATGCAAAGACCTGGAGGAGGAAAAGAGGGATGTGGATTGCTCTCATTGTTTTATTACCCGCCTTTTCTGGACTATCAGCATGTGCTTGAGCTGCAGCCCACCTGAGTGCCAAGGACAGTACCAGAAACAGGAGGTGTCCTGCTTCTGCATGAATTTACTAAAGCCTAGGAAGAACCTAGAGGCTCTGGAGGGTTTCTGCCTTTGCTCCATAGCAAACTTATATAATACAGGGCAAAAGTATTTTGAACTCGTGAGAAGAGACACCCAGAAACAGCTTGCTTAGTTGCATATGATGGACAGTGTTCCTGTTCTGAGAAAAAAATTCATGAAGACTTCATAATTTGGCTTTTGTCCACCAAAGAAGGAGAACTAGACAGTTATATTCTTCTTTTAAAAGTAATCCAAATCAGCTAACAGTGAACCCATTCCAGCTGCTCACTTTGTTTTAACTCTCCTTGGATATCTGTGTTATGTTATTTCTGTGAGCAAAGCAAGACTGCATCTCACCACTTTACAGCCTGCATTGAGGTGCTGAGGTGGGAGCCTGCAGTACACTTCTATAGTCAGTCAGTCAAGAGAAGTAAATGCTTTGTCAGGCTTCCTCTGTTTCTGTTCAGGATTGTGTTTGACTTCACCCTAGATTATGGCAGAAGTTTTGCTGGTTCAGATAAACAGCAATCTTTGCCTTTAAACTCTGTTACTGCCCATCCAAAGTTGGCTACTGCTTGAGGAAGACAAGAGTCAATTATTTTTAAACATTTTTCCAGGACCCTGCACTGCATGTGGCAAAGCATTTATATTAAAGGAATAGATGATTCCTCAAAATATTATTAAAAGCTAGTATTGCAATATTTTGTGTACAGACAGGGGAGGGTAAAGTATAGCAGAAACATCGCCACTAGAGTCTATGCTTTGGGTACTAGGAAAAGCTTAGAAATCTTGTTCTGAGGGTAGTCAGTACTACTGCTATAAGTACCTTCTTCCTATATATCCTCTCATGTGAGCAGTGTCAGACACAGGTATTGCCTCCTTCAGTTTCCCCATGTCTTACTGGGACCACTAGGTGCAAAGTTAGGTATTTGTCAGACAACTCTTCAAACTCAAGGGTTTAAAGCTCTCAGGTAAAAGACAAATCTTGGACAATTCTAGTCCCTAGCAGGTATTTGTCTGTCTGAACCATTTTGTGATGGAAACTATTTTGAAATCAGAATTCTGGAATTCCCCAGAAAATGGAGAAAACACTTCCCGCTCAACTGCAGGATACACAGAATGACTAATAAAATACTTTGCAATCCCTCACAGTCTTCATAAAAAACATGGACATGGCATGTGCCTCAATAGCAGGTAAGGATAAAATTAAAAGACACACAGGTTACACAGCCAGACACTACAGGGACATAACTTCATAAAAAAGCTACTAAAATTTTAAGGGCAATGCAGCTCTCTTCATTCTGTCATGGTCTTCTTTTACTCCAGTGTTTTGTTAACTAAGTCTTTTTTCCTCTTGAATAATCTTATTGAAAATAAAATGCATGAAATCTAGGTGCAGCCCTGTCTTCAGCTAAAAAACTCTTTGGGATGGACACAGAATCACATCTGATTAAGAACTGCATGAATGATCAAGACCAAAAAATCTTGGCCAGCCCAATGTACTCTGCAAACAAGGGTGATGCCACCAGCAAGGAAACATGCAGTGGCCCATCAGGTTGCTATGGTAACTTAGATTTTTTTTTTTACCTCTAGAACTGCATGGCATTGTGAATCTCTGCAGTGATATATTAACTTGTCTCAGTCAGCAAATCCTACAGTTTTTCCTAATAGGTTCAGAGATGACTGTAACTGGACCCTTTCATCAGTGGTATGGTGTGCAATAGATAAATGGCCTAATTCTCATTTGTGCCAAAGTGCTTATGTTGATATGGCCCCTAATAGAAGAGTGATGATAAAAGTTCCTTACAACGGTACAGCACTGTTCTCTTCTCATACAGAAATGTGCTTTACTGATACAGCTGCATTTACACTACAGACAGTCTAAAGTTGGAAGTTTTACTGGCAGAGAGATGGGGATTAAGAGTGTGGGGAGAAAACATCACACATCTCTCTGACAACTGTGCTGGCAGACACTCCAGAGGAGTCCCTAGACAGACAAAACAAGTTTCTGCAGGATAGCTGCAGCTGTCTGTGTATGCTCTTCCCGCATAGAAGCAAGGTAGTTTGGATCAGCTTAGCTCCCTTTACTGAGGTTGACCAAAGGTCTGAAACCATGGTTGTACCAGCCTAAAAGAGAAAAAAGTAATTGAATTCCAGGAATTGGTAAGAGCAGTAACAGCAAAACAACCCTTTTGCCAGTGTACATATCTTTTCCCTGAGGAAGGAAGTGCACCACTATAACTACTATAAATAAGACCTGAAGAGCCTGAGTTATATCTATTCAATTATAACAGGAAAGTTAAAATAGCCCAGAAGTTGGGCTAATCTGAGGCCACTTTCTGAGTAAAGATGACTGCATTAAGAGATGCGGTAAGAGATGCTTTAGCACAACACAGTGAAACATTGTCAAGCAGATCACACAAATATACTAAGCCATGGTGATTTATTAGGTGGTAGAAATTACACTGTTGTATGAGAGAACTAAATTTCAGACTCAATGTCAGGGAAGCTGTACTTGAACAGCAAAATGGTTCTGAAGATGGCAAATTTGGATATCTCATTTATGACTCAGAAGGTGGGTAGGCTGCAAAATCTTCCCTACTACCCAATCTACAATACTCTGCCATGTACAATTTTCCTCCCATTGTTTTAAGGGACTAAAATTAGTGCAGCAAATGACTGTGGAAAACAAAATAACAAAACTTGTATGTTGTGCTCTCAGTGAAACAAAAATTAGAAACTGCTTTAGATCTGGATCATCCCTGTGTATTTCTGCAGCAGCCCCTAGGTTACCCTCTAGGGATAACTTTTTCAGATCAAAGTTAGGCAAATGAGATGTCCAGTATAAAACAGCCAAAAATTTTATGGTGGTGTTTCATTTAGTATTTCACTAATGCTTTTTTATCACCAGAAGTTGAGCCAGTAAAGATGGCAAGTGCTCAGCACTTGTTATGTTTTTCATCCAGATCTCCTCTGTGCTCTTGCTGCCTTCTTTCCACAGCACATCCCAAACACACCACTTTCCCTCTTCCCAACCCTTTGCCTTTGTTGCCACGACAGCCTTAAATGTCTCTTTCTCCTGGCAGCACTCACCACTATTATTATAATATCCCTAAAGGGCTCTCGGGGTGATGAGTGCACCAAGGTGCCTTAATTAGCCAGAATGAGGCTTCATCCACTTCCTAACAAATATATTCATCCTTTCCATTCCACCTTTTCAGTTCCTAGGTACGGCAGTGCAAGAATAGTTTGCAATACACTAGTTATTGATAATTACTCTACTGTTCATAAGAAAGCATCTGGATGATGCTCTCAGGGATATGATTTAGTTTTATGTAGTCCTGTGAGAATCAGGAAGTTTGACTTAGTGATCCTTATATGTGCCTTCCAACTCCAGATCTTCTATGACTCTGTGAAATATAGGAGCTTAGGAATTATGCAGAAAACCTTACAGAAAACACATAGGCTAAAAGACTTTGTGTGCAGTCTCTTGTCAGCGCTGGTAAGTGTGGATTGGGAAAGGAAAAGGAGGAAATTAATCATTATGCAATGAACCAAAAGGTGCCAGACAAGCCTTCAGGGCAAGTACAAGACAGTGTGACAGATCTGTGCACACAAACCAGTGGAGAGGCAGAAGGGTTTGTGCAGCGTTTCACTGCCCACAACCCCAGCTCCCAAAGGCAAGCTTCACTTGGGAAGAGCTGTTTGACTAAGACATAGGGGCTGACCTTGTTTCAACATAGATTTATGTGAAACGATCTGCAGCAGAGGAAAGATGTGCAAGACAGAAGCCCAGGAGAAGAATGCAAAGTCAACATGTGGGTTAAGTGGAGGGTGGAGTGGTGAGTTGTGAATTCCCAGTATGCTGAAGCCTGCACTTAATTGCTCAACAAAGGCAGCAGTGCAGTGTTTTTGAATGCTCATTTACCAGTAAGTGTGACAACCAGGATGCCATAGCTCAGAAGGTTCTTTTCCTTGTATGTAGCCGGTGGCTGTCTTGTGAATTACGAGAAATGTGGTGCTTTCCCTTAAAAGCAAAAATGAAAATTGGCTTTTTGTCAGCACAGATATATTAGAACTCCCATTAATCTCACTTTCTTGCCACTAAAAAACAGAGTTCAAACATCCTGCCACCTCTACTGATAGCTAATAACTTGGCTTTCTCAGAGATAAGAATAAAAAAAGTAGACTTCTTACCAGAAAAATCAATGTGGCTCCTCCTCTTAATTGTATCTTCTATGGAGTGCACATTTTGAATGCAAAGATTTGCACACTATTTTGACAGCACTCCACAAAGTAAAAAGCAGTGGATACTGCCACTGCAGTATCCACTACTGAGTGAGTAGAAGAGATTCTATTTCTTATGTACTGCAGGTTCCTAGAGCATTTCCACTACTACTAATGTGCTTGCTCAGTTGTTGAACATTAGACATATACACTGATTATTTGCAAAACTGATCCAATGACATAAAAATCTTCCTATCCCACTGCTTAACTGTTCCAAATTACTTTTGCATTTACTTTCTCTGACACAAAATCATGTCAGTTAACCTGAAAAATATACATATGTTCCAAGTATGTAGGAAGAAAAAGTATACCAATAATTATTTATAATTCATATAGGATGTTTAGCTTTACAGCACTAACACAGCACTTTTAATATACATATAATTGTTTGAAAGATAGTAACATCAAAGGATAATGATAGTGATAGATGAGAAAAAGAACAAAAGAAAAAAACCAACTACTTTCATAAAAGTGAAGTGATCAGAGGTTCATAGGAAACAACCTCATCATCAAAGTAATGGGAAGGTAGACTGTTCAAAGCGAAATCATAGCAGCATGGGAAATCTGAACATTTTATCAATTACTCTTCAAGCCTCATTGTCAATTAAGTAAAAGCAGTTTTTTCATAGTGTCATGCATAATTTCTAATGTATTCCATGACTCATGGAGAAAACATTGACTTATAACTCTGGCTTCAATTTTGCTAGCCTTTCACATAGGAAAAAGTCTGACAATCACCTTTGGGATAATGTCTTTCAATTATGAATGGCCCAAGAAAAAGTTTGCATGCCCTGAACATCAAAGCTACTGATTTGTGTTTGTGGTCACTTGTCCTTTCTGTCAGATGGGAATAAACTGCATTTACTGAACAGTACTAATAACAATTCAAAGAAAAACTGACTCCTGTATGCACATACACACATTTACCATGTTCTCTCCTTGGTATCAAAGCATATAATCACATAATTACAGAATGGTTTAGACTGGAAGAAATCTTAGAAATGATCTAGTTCCAACCCCCCTGTCATGGCAGGAACACCTTCCACTAGACCAGGTTGCTCAAAGCTCTATCCAACCTGGCCTTCAACACTTCCAGACAGAGGGAATCCACAACTTCTCTGGGCAGCCTGTTCCAGGGCCTCATCAGTCTCAGTAAAAAATTTCTTCCTAATAATTAAACCTGGCTTCTCTCAGCTTAAGGCCATTCCACATTGTCCTATCACTAGGACAAAAGTCCTGCTAAAAAGTCCCTGTCCAACTTCCATATAGGCTCCCTTCAGGTACTGGAAGGTGCTATAAGGCCTCCCCAGAACCTTATCTTCTCCAAACTGAACAACTCCAGCATTCTCAGCCTGTCTTCAAGGAAAGGTGCTCCAGCATCATCTCCTTGGCTTCCTCTGGACCAGCTACAAGAGATCCACATTCTTTCTGCACCACTCTGGGTGCAGTGCTCCAGCTGGGTCTGAGCAGAGCAGAGTTGAGGGGCAGAATCCCCTCCCTGCCCTGCTGCCCATGGGAGCACCAGTGGCTGCCCACTGTACAGTTTTCTTTCTGGGCTGTGAGTTGCACAGGGCCGGGTGCATCAAAGTCCTTCTTGGCAGGGTTGTTCTCAATCTTTTCCCCATGCAACATGTGTTTGTCTTTGGGATTACCCTGATCCAGGTGCAGAACCTGGCACTCAGACGTGTTGAATTTCAGGTGGTTTGCAGCAGGCTATATCTCAAGTCCATCTAACTCTAAGCCTTGAACTGAAGACAGCTACAAGGAACCAAATAAATAATTAGAAATAAAATCTGTAGCATTTGTATAAAAACATTAGCATCCCCGGCCCAGACTCCATTCAGCCTCTCCACACTACATGATCCACCCTTTCAGTAAGATCCACTACCTCCCTGCTGCCTGGTCCATTTTGTAGGCTCGCAGCTTCCCATCACACAGTCACTGCTCACAGAGTCTTTCTGAAGAAGTAACACATGCACCTCATCTGCACTTAGCTTGGATTTGAGAAGTGCTCATAGGACAGTGCTAAAACCTTTTAACCTCCCAGCTGTCATCTATGCAGCTTGAGAGGATTGCTTATTCAGAGTCACACTCTGGAAATCACACTCTGACACAAGCTGCCAAAGCTGATCCCAGCTGCTCAGTAGGAGCCATGGAACAGAACTGGGCCAGCTGGTTCTTTTCTCCAGAAGATGCTCTGGGCCTTTTCAGATGGTCACAGAATAATTCCATATCTGGAATGTATTTCATAAATACAAGGCAACAAAAATTGTTTTATGCTGCTGTGGTAGCTTGTGTATCCTCTTTCCAGTACATACTGAACAGCCTTACCTGACTGTTCTATTGCTTGGTTTATGTAAAAAATTATGCAAATGTCTGTATCACTACCTCATCCTCTCTCTATAACTGAGTTTTGAAGTTTACTCCCTTTGCCAGACTTGCCTGAAAATAAAGTCAGGTTGGTGCAAGTTAAATTTCAAAAACTTGCCTTATTATCAGACATCTCTTTCATGTAGACACCTGTATACTTTAATGTAAATGTCAAGGAGAAAACAACCTAATGCATAGTTCACTTGTTTTGTGTATTTTTCACTTTATTTATCTACACTAAGTTCATGTTTCCTTTTGCATCTTCAAGAAGTAGACAATTATTTGTTTCTCTGCCTGAACATAAGATATACATACAATTGTATAACAGATTTCTTTTGTAAAAGCTATTATTTTCCCATCAAACTCAATTATTCCCACTTTAAAAATGAGAAAAATAATTGAAAACTAGCTTTACAATATTTTGAAATAAATGGTCCTTTCATTAGGTAGAAGCATTAGGACGTCTCCAAGGTATTCCAGATATAATAATTTATAGTAAATGAGATTATTATTGCTGGGAAAAGAACCACTTAATGCCAGTTTTCTGAGGGAAAAACCAAAACAGACCAATCCAAAAGGGGTGCACAGAAATGTACAGCAAATATTTAAAAGCTTCAAAGATCTAAAACAAGGAAAAAACACATGCTGAAGAAGTAATTTGGAACAGGATGCCTCTGTTCATCCTTATCATAGGGAGGTAGCTTTACTGTCCTGGAAATAAGAATAGGAAGCCTATTTTATCATTATGTTCTTCCAGTTTATACCAATTTGTAGTAGTTCTACCAGCATAATTGTGGAGTAATTCAGTGTTGAGCCAAGCCTGGATACAGGGACCTGAAATAGAAATTGTTGAGCATTGAGAAGATGTGAATTGCTGTCTGAAAATCTCATAAATAGACCTCTGTGGCTGCTATGAGCAAAGCAGTTATGTTAGAATAAATTTGGCTCAACATACAGCTATAACAATCATCTGATAATGGCTCACCTTCCAAAGATAGAATTACAACAAAATTAGTAACTTGGTTATACAGCCACATAGCTGAACTGTTAAAAATCCAAAATGAACCTTAAAAATGACAAATATGTGGATAATATTCCCTAGATATAGACATCAAGGAATGCATCAGAAGTTGGTCTGTATTCCTTGCCATTTTTATTTTCAAAGTATGACAGTATCCTTCTCCCACAGAAGCCCTACATGCCCTGCCAAATGTCCCAGGCGCAGTTCTTAAGTCAAATGGGATAAAGGCATTTGGAATTGCAAGATAAATCTGTCAATTGCAAAACAATCTGTCATCTGGTCATTGAGGAAGAGTACCTATCAATTACAAAGTACATTCCACCTGAATTCAGTCCCATCTTTTACTTGTGCTCTCATGTACCCTGCTTTGGCTGTCCCAAGATGGTTCATGAGGGGCTCAGACTCTTTATCCCATAAATCTGTTATCAAGCCTCACATATCTGATACTCATGCTTCCTTACCACTGCTCCCCTGTCTCACCTACTGAAACACTGTAAGGAAACTTTTCTGAGTTTGATTTTTCACATGCCTAGTAATGCAGAAAAACTGATTAAAGCAGAGCACATAGAGAAATTCTGAATGGCCACTACTGGATCTCTTTTACAGTTTACACAGTGTAAAGATCAATTCTGATGTTAGTATTAGCATAACTGTTTGCAGTTTGAAGAACTTCTTGCACTTTCCATGCAGTACAAGTTTGGGCTGATTGATCCCCACGAGACTCATGAAGACAACAAAGCTAAGAGACAAAGAGATTAAAGCTAAAATGCAATACAAACTTTTTTTTACCAGCTAAATTGCCTCAATGACCTCAGGAATGTGTTTGAAAGCTTCTTAGGTGCCTAACAGCTGAGTATCTTCTGCATTTGCAGCCAAGTTTCTAAAGACATTTAAAGAGCTCACTAGATTCTAATTATGAAGTAGGTAGGAATTAGATGACACATATGAAGCACCTGACACTAAGAAATTCATGGAAGACCCCATAGTCAAGACTGTGAGTACGTCAATAGATCTTAGAAGCTCTGATCAGCATCATCTGGGAGTTCCACCCTTTGCTCACATCCAGGAACTCCATGTAGGCTCAGACCCGGGCCTTTCACTCCTTGGCTATGTTGTTAGCACACATGCCTTCAGCCCTACCTCCTAAATGATTCTTGGGGCTACACCATAGCCTAGTTAAGTCTTTTCCCTCATCCCATCTCCTGCTGCTCCTGACAAGACTCTCTGGATAGTGCCTGGACCTCTTCATCTCTTCCCCGGGTGCGGAGCAGTTGATGGAACATTCTACCCAGCCTGTTGTGGCTGGTTTGTCTTGGTTTCTTCTTACATTGTACAGAGGTCTGCTCTTGCTACTACTTGACACAAAAGACAGAGCCAGATTTTATGAGTTCTTCCCCTACCAGAATGATTGCATGTACAATCAAACACAAAATTAGGTTTTTTGTCATAATAAAAGCTTGTGCATTTTTCTTCAATGCATTTGGTCAACATGCAATCTCAACATCTGAGGAAATGTCCTGAAGTTCTCCTGTACACAATGAAACTTATAAGAAGGCAGAACTTGTCCAGAATGGCATGTAATCTTATGTAAATGGTTAAATGAATAAGATGATAAAAAGTAAGTGGTCTGTTTTAAAGACCTGTGATCTGTCTTCCCCACATGTTTTTGTTTCTTTGGTTTCTGGTTTTTTTTTTTTTCAATTAAAAAGATCTGATAAAAGCTTTGGAAACAAGCAGGCCATTAATATATAATGAGAAAATACTCTGTTAATTATGCAGTTGAGAAGAAAATCAAGATAGTAGGCAGAAAGTGGGGAGGAGAAGAGCACTTAGAGAAAAACAAAATGCAAAACATGGTCAGAAAAAAAGTGAAGGCAGTAAGTAAATTAATAGAACGTTCCACAAATGAACAAAGTCAGGATCCAATTTGGCAGGTGATGGCAGTTGTGGAGATCAGTGCTGTATGTCAACACTTTCTGCCCTATCCATCACACCATGCAGAGCAATTCCATTGAAATTCAATTAAGGAGGAAAACCACATGCTTAAGAAACATGGACATAGCGACAGCAAAATACGCAAATTGTGCTGCAATTTTTAATGACATAAAAGGCAGAAAACCTACAGAGAAAATATCATGGAGGGAAATTAGTTCAAACACCATTAGAAGTACATTTTCAGCTGAAGGCAGGAGGGAATTCAGCTGTAGAACTTTTATTAAGCTTGATTGGTGTCATGGTATAAAGTCTCTGTGCATCAAGTTGCTAATGTACTCTGTGAAGAATGGCTTTTTGCTTCTTTAGTGAGAAAGAGAGTGAAAAAAGAGATTTCACTGTATTATAGACTCTGAACATCTAAATTCTTTTTTCTTCAGCATATACTACCATTGTCAGTTTCGACCTGCATGATAGTAAATGCCATTTTCAATAGAAAAAGAATTTGTGTGTTGTTAACCACTCTGAACTGGGAAATGTGCCAATTCCTTTCCTTTTTTTAACTCAAGGGATTGATTTTGCCTCTTCTCATAATGCTCATGAATTTTAGTAATGTTCTCACTATGAATATTCTACATGTGAAAAAAGAGTTCAGCTGAATGTTTCAAATTAGGCCCCAGTTTGTCTAGCTAAGTTCAGCATGTTGACATATGTGCTGCGGCAACCTAGGGGGTGAGTGATTTACTGGCACCAGAAGATGCCAATGGAAAAAAAAAAGAAAACTTCCCAAGTTAGCATTCCATTTCATTCTCCACAACAAATTGATGAAGTGTTGGAAAGCACTGACAGGGTTGTGGATTTAGAGAAAGAGACATTCATATTTGCAGGGTGAATATATTTAGCACATTCAGTATTTCTTGTTTTTCTCAGATTACGTATCTCTCTTTATCCTGGCTGCCTTCTATCTTTTGTAGGAATGAAGTGGACACTAAGATGAATGAAAAAGTGTGAATATTTGTTGTACTTATGTATGATATGCAGTGCTTTCAGCAAACCCATCTTCTCATTTTAATTGCTCATATATTTATTGAACTTTCTGATTGAATATTTCTTGTTAAGGAGACGAGAAATCAACTTTTATGAGATAAGTTATACTCCAAAATGCATTAATTCATGACAGATTACATGATTACAGGAATTTACATGTGCAGAGAGTTTCCATTTTCAGAAAAAATATATTCAGATTTTTGAAAACAGGGAACTGAAACAACCAACGTGTTGCTTGGTCTAGTCAGTAGGAAGAGTCTGGACAAGATGGAGTTAAATTTAGCGTGTAAAACTGAGTTGTTTGAAAATTGTGCTTATCACAGCTTGGGAGAACGTGGTTGAATCAGGATTATGATGAGACATACTCTGGAAGAGCAGTGTCCTTTTGAGAAGAATTTTTTTTTTTTGCCACTGCAATTCTGATTAAGGAAATGTTACCTATTAACAGCAGTTATCAACAGTTACTTAAAAGTTACTACATTACCCTTATGTGACTCAGACCCTATTCCTGAGTACCATGCTATAGAAGTTTAATGGAAATAGAAGTTTAATGGAAGTAGTTTAGAAGGAAGTAGTATATAGAAGACAACTCACACAGAGAAGAATGAGTGAAATTTTACTGACAGTATATTCTGTGGAACAAGGTACATATACTTTCCAGAATAGCTGAAAGGTACAGCTTTATCCAGTGTCCTATGAATGTCTCAGAGCATGGGTTAAACGGAGACCTCAGGATGACTCTTTGAAGGCTTCATTAGTTTGAGTTTGGCTAAGAAGGAACATTTTTGGGGTGTTAATGATAAACAATGGGTATAAACTTTTTTTAAAGTAAAGAAGATAATACCAAGACAGAATAGATATAAACAAGGTTCAGAAATATTCTAATTATCTTGGTGTTGGATTCAGACTTTTACCCCATCAGTGTAGTGGGCTTCTGACATATGGCCAGTCCTGTGCAGCTACTCAGGTTCATAAAAAAAACCCAACCTTCCTGCCATCTCTGAGTTCTGGTTGGGGTGTGCTTACTGATTTTCTCATCAGCTTCCCAGTCTCTCTGGATCCTTTCATTCTGCTAAATGACACAAGGGCAAGGACTGTTCCCATACCCTGAGCCAAATGGCAGGGTTCACACTACACAGAGCTGGCTCTGGGTCTCCTTTGTGTTCCTTGTGGTGATTATGCAGCTCTAAGTTTTTTAGTTTTTGGGGATCTTTTGTGTTGTTTTTTTTTTTCTTTCAGTTTAAGTTGTCTAAGAATAGAAAAAGGGCTGTGTCCAAGGCCAGGGATTCAACATAAGAATGCCTATTGGCAATAACCTGGCACATGTTATTGCCTGCACCATACTAAGGCAGTATTTCAGAGAGTGTTAGCTGACACAGGCCAAAACTGTATCAGCAGCTAAACTCCTCTCCTCAGTCTGTCCCATTTAGAAACAGAAACATGGCTTCAGTGACTCATTTCTGCCTATTTTACTCTATACTGTGGAAAGGGCTCTTTGCCCATCATTTTTGTCCTGATCCTGTGAAGCACATTCAGGTGCCCACCAAGAAAGGCAGGCATTGAATGACCCTTTTTTGGCCACCAAAAGCAGACATCTCTGTTATTTGACCTGCTTCTCCCAGAGGAATGCACAGAAAGTTATAGTAAATTGCAACCCTTAGAGGGCCAAAGAAAAGACTGAAGAATATTACAGTACTGCAGCTGTCAGTGGCTGTCAGGCACTGTCTGGATGCAGCCACAGGCATTAAGCTGCCAAGGACAAACAACCAGGACAGTGTACCTAGCAGCAGGTCACATTGTTCAAGTTCTTGCTAGGTATTTGTTATTGTTCCCTGTCAGAGACAGGATACTGGGCAAGAGGTTTTGTCAGAGCTTAACAGGCTTGTCAGCATGACAGTTTTCATTAAGTAACCAGAATAATGAACTGACCTTCAAGGGGGAGGAAGAAGGGGGAAATATATTCTTCATCTTGTCAATCATGTTGGGTTTGGGTAGCAGAATGCCAAAGAGGTTCTCTGTCTTGGAAAACCTTGGCTCCTAATTTCACCTACTCAACATCAAATCTAAGTGTAGTCTTATTATTAGGCACATTATAAGGGTTTTCATACGCTTATAAACACTAGCCTCTTAGGAAGAAAAGGCTTTCAAATATATGAATGCTGTAATCTTAAAGTCTCTGTCAAAATATTATTTCTGTTTGCTTTGCATACAGATGACTCCATTTTAGAAAATCATATTCTTTTCACAGACAGTCCTTACCCAAAGGCAAAACACATGAAAAAAATTACCTGTCATATTTTTTCATTTGTGTGCACTCATGCAATGATTCTATGATATTTACTTGGTACTAGGACATAGCAAAATGTGCATAAAATTATCTTTCAGCATTTCATAATGCATGCATTTATTTTTATGTAGAGATAGTTCACATTTTTACCACTTGATATATTTTAAAATATTGCCATTTAAAAAAAAAAAATCCAACCAAAGTGATAGATTATTATTAGCTTATTATAATTTTGCCAGCAGAGGTATGAGGCACTCTATACTAGAGCAAGCTGAGTTTTTTAGTCTTTCTGGATAGTTGTAGCTTTTTAGCTTCATAACATTGGACTATAGGTATCACAAGTAAAACCTGTGGCTGACAAGGCCCATGAAGCTCATACTTAATATGGGAACTTAGCCCAGTGTACAACTTACTTTGGAAAAAGTCAGGGACTGGTCTTATTGCAAACTCTGTGAAAGAAGAAAGGAAGAACTCTATGTTTAAGAAGATTAGCTGTTCACTACAAGACAATTGTAGATCTTGCAGGTGACTTTGTCTTTGCTGTTGACAGATGGAGGCATGATAGGACACAGGATGGGGAGTATTTCCTTGAAAAACAGAGGTCCACACATGGCACAGGGGAGCAGAGCCTGGCTGCAGCCTGTCAGTGTGCTTCTGGCAAGACTTTATTTCAAAGGACATGCAGATAAATTGTCCCTTCTTGCATTGGCTGCGGCACTGCAGAATGATCATGGCCACATGTGCTGAGTGCTTTGATTAGAGGTGGAAAAAATCAGACCAAGAAGCTGCATCTTGTATGTGGAGCAGGAGACAGGCCATTGTGCTAAGCTCATTTCTGTGAGAATCTATAGTATAAAACACGTGTATTTCTGTAACTGGGGGACAGACAGCAGAATGTGCCTGTGAAGAGACTGAATAGCAGAGTACATCAGAGTACACTCTGCAGAATACATCAAGAATGGAAGAAATCATGACTAGCTTTTAAAAAATATTTTGGAAATTCAGTCTCTAGGACTTCTGTAATTTCTAAAAGGCAGTCATGCACCAAATGCATCTTAAAATATTTTTGTGCATTTTAAGAGTCTAGAAGCAAATGTCATTGTCCTTTTGATTTACTTTTTTCTCTTCTCTGTCTGATTAACACTGTCATAGAGATCCTTCATTTTTTAGAGCTGCCAGCTGCAGAAAAAGTAAAAGGAATTGTCCTTAACCTATTCCTTTAACTTTTCAACTAAAATTCTTAACAGGGCTAATGTTCAGGGAAGAATAAAAGGCTATAACCACAAAGAGTATAGGCATTTGGTATTTGCCAGATATCATGCCTAACTCTCTCCAACACCTCCAGTTTCCTTGCCCTTGTCCCCAGATTATCTTAACCGTAGGTCTCCAAGTGTGCCAGCTATTTACTTCCCTAAGAAGGTATGCAGGAGAGTGCCAACTGATAACACAGTACATGTCACTTGTCAGCCCAGAACAAGAACAACAATTTCTAAATACTTTGTTATTAATAACATTGGGTTACCTGGCTGTTATAAGAAATGTAGAGGTCATACCACGTTCAAACCTGACTTTCATCAGAGCAAGATACAAACTTCAAGTTAAAAGTTGTCAACCTTTCTAAGAACTAGAAATCAATTGATTTATCATTGTCCTTTCTCTATGAAATAAAGATCTTAAATGATACTGATCATAAGCAAGAGGGCTGACAATATAAAACTGTTTCATTTATACTATCATATACCTGCTTCTTCTTTCGGCAAAAGTTTATCACTTAAGGAGCATTGCTACAACATTCTGGTTTGTTCCTAGTTTTCACAAAATACCACCTGCATTCCTGAAAGTAAAATAAGGAAAAAGACAGTTGTATCAGATTTAAAAATTAGTTTCAAAACGCTCAATATTTAGACTAAGTCTTGCAATATGGTAAAGAGACAATCTGAGAATGTTAGACCTTGTGTTCCTTGCATGAAAATCTGTTCATGAATGAATGAATGAAATACCATTTATAGGAAAATATAGGAACACTTGGGCTACGTCAGAACACAATGCAGTGCCATGAAAATATGGTTATTTGGGTCCCAGTCCAGTGTCTCTGAGAGGTACTTCATTATATTTCCACCCTATATTGCTGGCTAAATTTCTGTGCAATCTAAGCAGAGCAAGCTAGCACCATCTGGTTGTATGCGTTCAAGCATTTCCCCTAATCGGAGCTGGCAGATAGCCTTAGTCTTAAGCAGAAAGTCACACCATTGATCTAAAAAGTTTCATAAACATGAATCATCAGATCAGAATGCAAATAGATTGTGAAGGAAAAGACTGCAGTGAACAGCTAAAAGACCTATTTCTTTCTACTAAAACACTAACAACTAGTGATTAGCAAACTGTCAGTTCTGTACACTTGTGTTACTTTACTACAGAATTAGACAGCTCCTTTCTTCCCTGACTGCTCAGCTCCCTGTGAATCTCTACACATTTCTACCAGCTACTCTTGGTTGGGCTTAGACCAGCCCTGACTACAGCAGTTGTATGTTTGTTTATCATATACTGTCCTGAGAAAACCCTTACAAACTGCAGTTAGTGATACGGTATCACAGTTGTCAATGCTTTGCAAGGTTTCTTCTGACTAGCTTCTCTGCTTTAAACCTGTTGGCAATAAATGCTAGCAAAGCAAACTCAAGGGATGCAAACACGAGAAAGGAAACAAAACAGTAAGCTGCTTTTATCACATAAGTGCTAAAATTGCAAAACTTTACCATAATTTTCCACAAATATGTGATGCTGAAAAAAGGTTGAAACACGAAAAAAAACCCCAACATTATTCTGTGNTTAGGAGAGGTCCTTCATAAATAGGTACTAAAATACACAGTCTTGAGTGTATTTTCAGTATGTAGAGATACCAAAAAAATTACTCAAATTACTGTCAGAATAAAGCATGAGTTCATCTAGTTCATCTCCCTGCCTATCTACAGTACCCGTGTCACTTTGTGATTCTTGTCTTATTCATATTTAGTTTAATTGATGAGGATTCAACACTATCCTAGGCAACTTTAGCCAGACACAGATTACTTAATGCTTCCACCACATTATCTCTGTTATTGTAACTCATACCCACTACTTCCTGACTTCTCTGCAACATTGTATTTCTTTCCTTTTTCCTTCAAATTTGAAGCTGTACCACTCCTTCCCACAGACTTTACTCTTCCAGACTAAACAACTGCCTTTTCTTCCATCTTTCTAAGCAGGTCATGTTTCAGACCTTTTGACCTGTAACTTTACTGCACTACTAATCACTCAAGGACATTATTCCCTGAAATGATGCAACTCAGATATACCAAGGTTAGGCAGGCTGCCCAGTGGAGGCAACAAATCATTAGGACAAAACCATGCTCCTGTGTTGCTGATTCCTCAGCCTGCCAGTTTGTTTGTTTTAATCATCTGTTGGATATCATCATAAACTTCTTAATCCTCTTCCCAATGCATCTGAGCAACACATAGAGCAGCCAATCCAGACACACCTCCTACTGGGAATTCCCATGGCCCTTTGTATAGATATTTAATAGCATTCAGAGTTATAGCTGGAGCCCTTGGCAGTCTTGACAGGTACCTGACCTCAAACACTATTTGTGCAAAATCACTCAGCAGAACTCAGGTGTAAAGCCTGATCAAAGGACCTGTTTTTTTAACAATTTCTCCCTGGCACAGTTCCAGCTCTCTAGGAGAAGAGTTGAATCTCCCTGTTGTGGTCTGACAAGTACAAAAGCTTTTTCTGAAATCTTTGTTGTTTTCCATAATAGTGCACTGACATTTTAATTATGGATAGAGATCAGAGCTGACCACTGCTAGGCAGTTATAGCTAGGCATGCAACGAGTTCTAAGAGTCAAAGAGGGGTAAGAGAACACACAGAGTTATGAGGATGAAACAAAGGTAGTGCTGTATCGTAACAAAAGTAATGGTTTTATGGAGGATGCTGACTTCAGCCTTTTGGTTGGTCTAATGGAACAAACTGGTAGAAACTAAGTGTACAAAGTAGAACCAGGACACAGACATGTAGGGGCTTTACATTTCCAAAACCACCTTCTGATTAATGTATTTTAGGCTGTTTGTATATCCAGAAAATGGGAAAGTTACTCCTGACTGCAGTGGTGGAGGACTTTGAGATCACTATAAGTGCAGGTAGGTAGAAAGTATTTCCATGTCTGTTGCACAGGTGGGATCTTACTTGTGCACTTTCATTGTCCAGTATGTATCTGCTGTACAAAACCTAATAAAACTGCTCCAAGACAGTCAGTTTCTTTTCCTTACCACTCAGTTGTACTGGAACATTTTCTAGAGGAAAGCCAGGCCAGAGGAAAGAAAACATGCTATTAAACATTAAAACAGTGTTTGCTTTCACTCATAGTGGCTGGAACAATACTTTCCCAGGAGACTTCCCCACAAGATCTGTTCTCTCTTAAAATGCTCACTTACTCATTACTTTCACTTCCTTTCTCTTGGAATTTCTAAGCAAATTATTACTTTAAGGTTTTCAGAAAATATTTCTTTTTCTAGAGGTGAGGTTACTTGGATCATCTGACTCAGTTTTCTGTTAATTGAGATGCAGAATAAACTTTTATAAAATTCTAGTTATCCTAAAAGCAAATAAAGATATTTCTATTGGGTGGCTACACCACTCTAAACATACCAACTCTATTTTGTAAGGTTTTGCAAAGCAGAAAATACCCGTGGTTTTATGGGTAGTTCTGATTTTCTTCTAACCTATGTGTCTGGATTTTCCCAGAACAAAGAAAAGCTATTGCAAAGCTCTAGATGTCTTGCAGGCAAACCTTATCTTAGCTTTCCTATGTGGCAGCTCTGACAATCTTTTTTGAGAATAATTCTGTATGTTTGGGATGCCTGAAGCCTCATGCCTGTGGAGGGAGGAATATACAGTCAAACAGAAGCAATTTTGAAAACTTATTTCATTCTCTGAAACCTTTTAAGCTTTCTGAAGAAGTTTAAGGCAAGACAGACTTTGATGGGAGTTACTGGTGTTCTAAACATGCTCTGATTCTCTTGGCTATGGTCAAAAGTGCTAAATTTAATGTTTGAGTGGGGACAAGCCATGGTTGCAGAAGTACATTCCATTTGGGAAAAAAAGCAGGAGTCAGAAATAGATCAGGAATCAAGTAGAGTTGGAATCAAGTAGAGTTGAAATCAAGTGCCGGGAACCATTGGAACTTAATGTACATATTTACTTCTAAAGTAATAATATATAATGAACTAATAATAATAAAAAACACATGGCAATATTTCAAGTTTAGCTTTTATTTTCATCAAATAGCTTGATGCTGTCTTACTTCTCACAGTCTATGGGAAAACGATCTTTGAGCATCTAAGAACTTATCCTTCTGTCTTTACCTCTTGTGTAGAAAGAAGCAAGAAATATGGTTTATGGAGAACATGAGGACAAGGAAGTGAAACCTGTATTAGCAGCTGATAGGCCTTGGAGGAACCATGAAATACTATCTCTCTGTGGGAGCTGTCAGAAGCCTTCAAGTGCTCCTAGGCATTCTCTGGCACACAGAGAAGCCTGTGGGGGGAAAAAGCCATGCAGGTGCCTACATGCAATGTAAGAAGACATGGATCTAATTATACCTTTTCCCTGAATCTGTATGCAGGCTAGCATTTCTGGTATTTCTCTCCTATCCTCTGCTAGAATGTAAAGCAAAATTCAAGAGAAGGCAAAACAGTCTCTGATCTGTGTATCTGCCTGGAGTGAGGCATTAAGAGCTTCAAACTTTTTTAAAATAAAAGAAAGTTCTTTAAATAAAGCCATCTCACATCCAACAAAGAGGAGATTTGACTCCACAATGTCACCAGCTTTCTATGGTGAGACAGTTAATGTTAATGCCAGAGTAGTAAGAAAAGGAGGGGGTACCTGTGCTTATCATCTGTAGTTCGGTATGTTGCAGCAATACTTGGAGAACTTCTCATTATCTACAGCCAAAAAGTGCTCCAAGAGATAAGTATCATTATTTGATGTTTCTGCCAACCTCTTCCACTTTTCAAAGGCAGTATGTAGAGGCTTGCGTTAGTTGTGCTCTAACATGGGATCAGGGTTGTAATCCTGGAACAGAGTGCTCAAAAGTGCTTAAGATTTGTCTAATTATACTTCAGATGTTTGAAAGATGGAAGTGGTATTTATCTCTAAACTTTGCATTATGAAACTACCGTTCAGCAAATTAAAAGCCTTCTTTCTTTCATCAAACATTTGTAGAGAAATTCAGGTGGTGTCATTTCACTATGTTAAGAGTAGCAACAGTAGATAGCCATGGCAGTGAAAAATGGAGGCTTAAAAGTCTGGAAAACAGAGACAAAGAACTGGTGTTTGGCTCAGCAACTAAAATCATAAACTGAAATCTCAGAGTTTTTGAAAGGGAAGTTACATGGCAAACTCTTGGTGTACAACCAACTCAGATCATACAATCATAGAAATAGAGAATCATAGAATGGCCTGTGTTGGAACAAACCTTAAAGGCCATCTTGTTCCAACCTTTCTGGCCATGGAAGTGGAATCTTCCACTAGATTAGATTATTTAGAGCCCCTTCTAGCCTGGTCTTGAGTACCTCAAGGGCTGTGAAGTCCACAACTCCTCTTTGTAATCTCTATCGGTTCCTCACCATGCTCACATTAAAGAATTTCTTCCTAATGCCTAATATAAACCTACTCTTCTTCAGTTTAAAACCTTTGCTTCTTGTTGTGTCACTATACTCCCTTGCAAAAAGACCCTCTCCATCTCCCTTGTGATCCCTCTGGTAGAGGTAGTTAGGTACTGGAAGCTGCTGTAAGGTCTCCTGTGAACCTTCACTTCTCCAGGATGAACGACCCCAATGGTCTCAGGCTTTCCTCACAGGATAGGTGCTTCAGCCCCCTGATCATCTTTGTGGCCTCTAAACTTGCTCTGGCAGGTCCGTGACCTTATTTATGCTGTGGACCCCCAGAGCTGGATGCAGTGCTCCAGGTGGTCTCACCAGAGGAAAGCAGAGGGAGAAACTCACCTGCCTCACCCTGCTGGCCACGCTGTTCTGGATGCAGCCCAGGATACAATTGGCTTTCTGGGCTGCAAAGGCACATGGCTGAGTCATATTGAGGTTTTAGTCCACAAACACTGATCTTTCTTCCCAGGGCTAATCTCAAGCCATTCCCCACCTAGACTCTATTTTGGTTTAGGATTGTGCCAGCCCAGGTGCAGGACCTGGAAATTGGCTGTGTTGAACTTTGCACATATCCATCTCTCGAGGCTGTCCAGGTCCATTTGGACAGAATCCCTTCCCTCAAGTGTAGTGACCACACTGCACAGCTCAGTGTCATCAGCGAACTTGCTGAGGGTGCCTTCAATCCCACTGTCCACATCACTGGTAAACATGTTAAATAGTGTCCCAACACTGATCCCTGAGGGACACCACCAGTCTCCACTTAGATATTGAGTTGTTGATTGCAACTCTTTGAGTGTTACCATCCAGCCAATTTTTTAACAAAGTGACCCATCCATCAAATCCATGACTGTCCAGTTTAAAGATAAGATAGGCATGTTGTGCCAGACAGTGTCAAATGCTTTGCACAGGTCAAGGTAGAAGATGTCTCTTACCCTGCCCTTATCCATTGCTGCTTCCCATCATGGAAGGTGATCAAATTTTTCAGGCACATTTTGCCCTTACTGAAACCGTGTAAATATGGTGATTGGCTGCCAAAAATCACCTCTTCATTTTCCATGTGCCTTAGCACAGTTTTCAGGAGAATCTCCCCCATGATCTTATGAACCTGAAGTGAAACTGACTGGACTGTAGTTCCCTGAGTATTATTTGTTTCCCTTTTAATAAATAGGGCATTATTCAATCAGTGGGTGTTTGACTGGACTGCTATGACTTCTCAATTGTGATGGTTAATGCCGTTATAACTTCCTCAGGACTCATGGATGTATGCTATCACAGACTTGTGCACCTTCAAGATCCTTAGATATTCACGAACCCAGTCATGTCCTACAGCGGGCAGTTCTTCATTCTCCCAATACTTGCTCGAAGATGGCTGTCATGATCTTGAATGTATAGTTTTCTTGCTGGCAGAATATCACAGGTATGGACTCTTTCTTGAGAAAAATTATGGAAGACAAAAAGCATGTCTAAGACATCATTCCAAAAGAAAAGGCACAGCTCTAGAACAACATTAAATAGATACCACTAATGTTTTTTTTTATCTTCAGTGTTTGATATAGACAGGCTGGTACAGCACTCTACAGTTATGTTCAGGAAAAGTCAGACCTCAGAAATAATTCACATGGATATTTCTTCAATGTGCTTAACAGAACTGTGTAACTATTGAAAGCCTAGAAAAATCCCATGTGTGACAAGTAGTAGCTCAATCCATAAAATATCCTGCTGAAGCAAATGGGACACAATTCTGTAATACTGTAACATCCTCGCTGATAGCACAAACACCTCCCATTTATCATCAGTGGATATGGATTGTATAAACAGAGGCAGGAGAAAGATAAGTATCTTCAAAGGTCCTCAAATCTCAAAATATCACCCAGAGATTTCAAGAAAACTTTCAATCCTATGTTTAAAGCGTGAATTCCACCTTCCCTAACCAGATGGGGAAATAAATTATATTCCTGCACTGAATTACTCACTTCAAAGTCAGTCATGAGTAGCTCAGAAACAGCTGAGGGATTTCAGCGGGTCCCATAGCTAAAACCCTTCCTTCCGTTCTCTCTCTGGTCTTAGGAAAATCTAGTTAAGTTCCTCCACATCTACCAGCTTGGGTTTTTGATTTGGTTTTTTTTGTTTGTTTGTTTGTTGGGGGTTTTTATTTTTATTTGAAGTCTACTGTATAATACTTATCCTCAAATGCTCAATCAATCCTGAGAGAGAACAATAGCGTAATTTTACAATGAAAGCTTAAATTGAAATATTATCCCCTTGTGAAAGCCCAGTCTAAAGCACAAACCACTAGTTGGCTGTGCCCAAAAGGCTGTATCACATTTGCTCTCATTCACAACATTTAGACCGTTGACAGTATCTCAATCCTCAAGTAGGACGGCCATAGATTTGAACAAAAGACCAAGAAAAGGATAATTTTCTTCAACACCTAATAAATTTGACACAATTAAAGAAAATTCTTGTGTTTGTGGACAAGAAATCTTTTGCTTCTAGATGCCAAAGCTAAATGACAAGGCATCGCACTAACTGCAAAAGTAAAATACTACTCACTACTAATTAGAACTAAGTTGTTGTGTCTTCTAGATCATAGGCCCCTGTTTTGCTTTGCATATTATGTCCTTTTCAATACTCTTCAATTCAAAATATACCATCTTCAGAGTATATCAGTCAGATTGGCTATTTTGAGTAGCATTGCTCCATTGCACATGGGCTGAGCTTCTGAAGATCAGAAGTGTTGGTTTACTGACATTCAAGTAAGACCCTCTGAAAATTACGGATGTCCTATTTACAGAGTAGCCGATAACAAAGAGCCAGGGTCAGGGACCCCACCAATCTTAGGCAAAAACACATGTGGAGATCCCCCTTGTTCTACCCCAGTTCTTGGCTGCATATGTATGGTACAAGCACACTGCTCCCAGGTCCTGGAGAAGCTACACCTCCCTAAAACAGTCTTTTCTCAAAATGTATGTTTTCCTCTTTCCCAGAGAAAATGCTGGAAGTTTTACCATCTTTCCGCATCATCACTTTCTAACTACCTGCAGAGAGATCTGTTCCTGCTCTGAGGCAGATTTTAGCTCTGTTAAGATCCTGCCAGGATTTTGACCATCCCAACCCATCCCATTCCACCCACTCCATCCCATCCTGTCTCACCCTGTCCTGTCCCATTCTGTCTCATCTATTTCTTTCACCAGCTCCCTTTTCACGGTGCACAGCTTGCAGTTCCCTGGTATGGGAAAGCTTTTCAAGAGAGAAGAGATCACTCATAGCTATGTTTGTATTTTACTGCTGAAAACGGTATTTAATTGCCAGCAATGCATAACTAATGCAGCTATAAAAAACAACACTGAATTCTGTTTTCTCTCATATATCATTGATAAAGCTGTCAGCTAAAGCTTTTCTTTTTTACTTTTGTCCCTAGAGATCATGACTGACCTAAAAAGAACTTTGTTGGCTTTTAGAAATACTGTTATGTTTGAAGTCATGATGAAGGACAGATGGAATTAAAATCCCACAGAGCTCTTTTTAGAAAGAGTTTTCTTATGACAGCTGGATTTTAGCCAAGCCATTGTCTCTGTTTCTGAATGTTGACAGCAGCAACACTTAGCAAGTACCTATATCTGGTCAAATGACAATCTTAAGAACAAATGCAAATAAATTGTTCCAGCATTCAAAAAAAAACCCACAAAAAACCCTCAAAAAAACCCCACTGATAATTTAGGTAGTTATTAGTCCTTTATAAAAGTTGTATTTGTGCTTCATTTCAGCAGAAAAAAAGAAATAATATTAGAAAAAATAAGGCTATATTAGAAGGAAAGTATTCAGGGAAAAGGGAATGTGCTTAGGAGATAAACACAAATCTATTCTATACAGAAAAGTTCTTGTAAAGAAATGTTATAAGGGAAGAGGGAAGATAAGATTATCTTTTAAACCTCATTGTTCAACAGTTATTGACAGACATTTGAATACTGCCTCTCCTGCTATCTTCAGAAGCAAGCAACAAGATTTGGCTTTTGGGTCACTCAACGTAAAATCTTTATTTTTATTTTTGCAATCTCATGCATTCTTAATCTCTTCAAATTTGAATGACTCCTTTGGAGCTATTTTCTGTCCTCTTACCTACCACTCTCCTGCTTCCAGTCCTTGTACATTTTTCAGGCATCTTCTCCTCTCTATGCTTTCTTATTAGAATGCAAAGAATAAATCTCACTTGCTGTCAACTCCGATTTCAATTAAACCACAATTTGGCTTTTTCCTTTGAACAATTTTCTCATATTAATTTTCCTTCAATTCAGACTCTTCCTAAAGATTGCCTTACAAAAAAAGCAGAAGATAGGATTAGGAAGTATTAGGATTTATGCTGCTGCCCCCTAGTTTCTTTGACTCTTTGTTCTCTGCTTGTGTGTTATTCATGAAGTAACTGTTGCTGGCTCCTTGAAATCAGTCCAAACTCAGAGATTCAGGAGCGCTATTAAGAGTGCCTGTGAAACTTCTTTTGTCAGGATACTTGTACAAACTTTATTTTCACAAAATTATTTAGATGCTCTGAGGGTTGCAAGAAATTTTTCAAAACCCTTTGAAAACCTTTGAACCTCTTGGTTCTCTCTCTGTAAGATCAGAATGATTTTGCAGTTCCATAGAAAGTTTGTAGCCATTTAAAGGTGTGCCCACAAGTTTTTTTTTCCAATTATGTTGATAAATAGAGAAGGCCACCTCCTTCACTCAACATCTTGAGAAAAACCAGAACTGTGGCTCAGTCTGAGCAGCTCCAGTTAACTGAATGGTGCTCCTTGTGTCGAGAGTGAATTGGCAAGGCTACAGCAAAGTAGCTCCAACAATGAGTTTATCCTTGTGATACAGTTAAGCTGCTGGAATGTACATTTCTGCTACGTCGCCAAAACAAATTAACCTCTGGTACAAAAGTCATTATTCTTTATTCTAGTATTCCAAAATACTTAAACATTTAGCGCTTGATGACGGCATTCCTTTCCAAACAAACCTGTCCTACTACGCAAGGGAGAAAACTTGACTGTTGGTCACAGAAGAGCCCCAGGAAAAGTGTGAGGACTTCAGACCAACCAACACTTCCTTGCAACCTGTACTAAATAATTTGATTTCTTTTCTAGTGACTTCAACACCTAAGAAACAAATGGGTAAAGTTTGACATTTAGAACATTTTTTAATCCTGGTTGATCAACTGTAGCAAAGGTTCTCAGGTATAAATGGAAAATTAAATTGTAAATTTCTAATAATAATATACTGAAGGCTATTTATCAGGACAAAATAAACATATCATGCTGAGAAGAACAGGAGTCTTCATGTTCCTAACACAAATTTCCAGTGAAGGAATGCTGACAAAACAGAGCTTCCAGACATATTCATCATCTAGATACTAAATGTCAGGTGTTGCCACAAAACCTACCATCAATGCTTTTCAGACATGGCATCAGTGTTATTTTCCAAAAAAAAAATTGCACAGACATAAATATAGAAATTTTGTGGATAAGGACTATGTTACAAAGAATTTCTTTTCTACAAAGATTAAACTAAGAGGGGAAAGCAACTTACTCAGGGTTATGTAAGAAAGACAAACCATATCTCCTAATCAGAGTTGAAGGAAATCCAAAACCAGTCAGTCCGTATATAGAACACTGGTTACTCCTTCTGTCCATAACAGAAATCAAAATACCAGCAAAAGGGGGATTCAAATTAGACTGTATTTGCTTATTTAAAAATCAGAAAGTTATTGTGCATAGTAGTCAACATTTAAAACGTGTTAATAGATACATTAAAAAATAGAATTATTTGACCAATANTCTGTATGACTAATCCCCCAAAAAAGTGTGAAAAAAATGCTTTTAGAATAAAGATACAAAAAACCCCTTATGCTTCTGAGAAAAAAATGGAAAATACAAAGGAGAGCCTTTAGAGTATTTCTACACCAAGATGTGGAAGTTACCTGGCTCTACATACCATGTCAGTCTTACATGTTATGCAGAAATAACCTCTCTAAAGAGTCTGCCTAATACTCTAAATTTTGAAATAAACTTCAAATCAATTTTTTACAGAAAACATTTTTAAAAAATTGCTAGGAATATATTTTAGAAATAGCCTACATTTTGCCTTTTTCAATACATGAAAAATTTCCTATAGGTTCCTTCCATTTCTTTCACAAAAGAGAAAAAAGAAAGAAAGCAAAATTCTTGGTGGCAGGATATTTCCACTTCACTCATTAAAGTCCTATTTCCTAGTCTTGAGTCTCCTACCTGAATGGTCACTTCAGGAGTGCCCACTTATGACTAGCTTATGAGTACTAGTGTAAAAACAGGAAATTCACTCCTGCTAATTTAGTGTCTAAGGCCCAAAAGACTTTCCTTTTTCTATAAAAATCTCAGGCCTCCTTTTTGGAACAGATTTTATGTGGTTGATAATATCATAAATCTTTTCTACTAATGTCAAGTGTGGTGAGTGGCTAGCAAAAGGATTTTGCGACTAATTAAACAAAAGCAGATCACAGGCATGTCAGCTAAGGTTTATGGTCTTGAGATTTTCTGTTTTAAAGACTGCCTGCGGTTACAGTAAGAGGCACCTCAAAAGGCAGGCTGCATTTCTTGAATCGAGGCATTGACTCAGGCTGAAAAATCCTCCATTCTTAGCCGTCTCAAAAAAGACTGCAATTGTGTGACCTCACAACAGTTTATGCAAGAAATCCTGCATCTTTGTGACTGTACAGAATATTTAGAAAGAAAGAAAAAGAGTAGTTATTATAAAGCTGCCATCAGAACACAGCTTTGAGAAGACTTTGCTTCACTGCACCTTCAGATCTGACATACCATTAGATCCACCTCTCCTGTAAGTGCCCCAAAAAGAGAGCTCCAGGTACTTCAAAAGAGAAAGAGTCTTTATAAAAATCAACATCTTCAAAGCCATTTTCCAAGCATAAAGATGGGACCATTTAAACACAGAACAAAACTGGGTCTATACCACACACAA
>VZTB01008013.1:58833-83921 GCA_013397245.1 Thryothorus ludovicianus | reverse complement strand
AGCTTAAGCAGCCTCTCCCTGTTCCACCCCAATTATCCTCTGAACCAGCATGATCTGAGAATCTAAAGAGAGGCTGCAACCATTTTTTGTGCTCAAGACAGATGACAGCAAATGTGCCTTTCACTTCTGCACATGGACCTTCTACTTCTGCCTTTCCTGTCTGCCTGTGACTGGAGACTATAATGAAAAATTGTGGAAAACTCTGCCTACTGCTGTCCTATGTGAAACCGCAGCTCCATGTATACAAATGCCTTTTCCTGCAAAGCTGAAATTCTAAATTTATGTGGATTCTGAACTAGGTTGCCAAAGATCCTCTTCGAAGTGCAAAGTATGAGAGTTACTGAGAAAATCTTATTGCAGAGGGCATAGGATTAATTCCTGCCTGTTCTTTATTCTTGTGTGGCTACACTGAATTCCACGTTTCTTATATGAATATGATAGGCTGCACCTATTGCACTGAAATAAAGACTGGATACAACTGCCAGAAATCTTGGTCAAATGCACAGGAATCATGCTGAGACTGGACAAATTTTGATGAGTGTGCAGTGTACACAAATGTCATGCAAAATCCCTGACTTTTGGCAGTGCTGATCTTCTCTCTTGTATTTTAAATTGGGAACCAGTCATATCCTGTAGCATCCTCTACTCACACATGCACACACTGATAAAGATGAGATGTGACATTTGTGCTGGGGACTTCAACTGCAGATGAAAAATTCAATCATTTCTGGCAGACTTTACCATTCTAATTTCTCAGAAGACTTGCAGGTGACCCATTAAACTTCCTTCAACTCTACTCTAGGAAATAAACTGATTCAATGCTTCCCGCTTTAGCCTGTGATTATTAAATGCTTGCAGTGCTGATTTGTGGAGACAGAGCTGTGGGTATTAAAGTTCAAATTAATGTCTTGCTTGATTTGCACAATCAAGATGCTCACTGTAAAGGTTTGTATTTTCTCTTGGAGAAAGCTGATCATGTCTGTGTAACTTTCTTTCCCTGTTACTAAATTGACTATGTGTCAAAGCGCAGTATGGCCATTGCAAAACTTTGCTTGCCTTCTCACTGCATTTCCGTTTGTGTACTACAAAGAAAAAAAATAAAGTTCTTCTTGCAGTGTAGCATATCTAATCTCATATAGTACAATCAAGCTATTGTTCATAAGGTTTTTTGTTTGTGCTTGAGATTGCAATTCCAGGCAGAACATGACTTCCCTGTGCTTTATAATGTTCCAAAAGTCTTCTGCAAAATGAAAATACGGTTGCATTGTTTCAATGTGCTTCTTGAAAGTCCTTCTGGTCCAAACTTCCAGTAACATCTGATATATTTGATAAGCACTGAAAAGGGCAGAGATATGAGGAATGGGAAAAAGGAATCAAGCACCATGCAAGCTAAAAAAATCTGTATTTAAGAGAGAAACTGAATCTATGTGACAAATGATATAAAGGAGATTCTTAATTGCTCACATGCTAAAGCAGTAACTCCAGGTAGCTGAAACATAAAACCACCTTGTAACTGGTAGGAATCATGGGAAAGACTTGTGCGAAAGATCAGTGATTTCATACTAGAAATTTAAATGGGTTTAGATGAATAAAAGCAGGCAAAAGTGTCCTACAACAAGTTTGAAAAGGGCATAGGGCCAAGTGGACAAGGAACTCACTAGAAATGCCAGTGATACAGTGACAGAACAGTAAAGAAGGAGGAAGAATCCAAATAAGAGAGAAGTGGTAGTAATACTGCTTCTACATGTAAAATGATGAGATCAGTGTAAAAATAATGAAATTCTACAGTCTATATTTTCAGGAGATTTTGACAGAAAGGTATCTCAGAAAGGTCTTTGGTGATGGAAATACCACATATTGATGGAGCTATTACACCATCACAGGGCTGTTCAAAGGATCCACTCACCTTTTATTCCCAAAGGATTTGGTAGGACTGAGTACCCATGGCAGTAATAAAAACTTAATGGTTCACTCACGCTCTGCTAACCTGAGGGGGATTTAAATGACACAGGAAAAGCAACGTAGACAGGATCTTCTTATACCCTTACATTGTGAGTAGTGATTGTGACAGGTGAAGGAAATTATTGCCAGAATACAAATCATATATCTGTGAAGCTCAGATCACAAAAAGTTGTGAAATTTAGAGGTTTTAACCCATTAGGTGATACTGATTTTGAAGTCTGAATATAATCCAGAAGATCAAAAAATTTCTGAATATTATGTATCTCCTTTCAGTTGTTAGTTCTAATACTCTAGACATTGTTGCTACTATTTGCTGGTTTTGTAACATCTTTGTTTTCTCCTGTCTCTTATCCACGTTTCCCCCCTTATTTTCACACAACTACACTCCAGTTTCACATCCACCACGAGGTAAGCCACTTGGCAAATCCCATGGTATCTCTCAAGGCATTTTATTACTGCATGTTACCACAAAGAAAACGTGCAGCTCTGGGCAACCACAACAGAGTTATCATGAACCTTTGATCTCTTCCCATGAGTCAAAATTAACCAAACCCAGTGCAACTACAGAGTCTTCAAAGTATGTCTGAAGATTCACTAGATGCTCAAAGGATTAATAATGCCAACTAACTACACAAGAAAGAAAGAAAGAAAGATCTTTTTTCTCACTAATCCTTTTCTCTGCCCACATAGGATGTTTGATATTGCTACAAGATGACATTTGGTGAGGTCAAAAAAGAAAAACTGGTATAATCAAGCTGTTATTCATGTATTCTCATGATGTATTTATGCATCCTTCAGAAAACTTTCTGGATGAACAGAATTAATGACAAAGCAGATGAGGTGGCATTATGGTCAGAAGCAGTAGATAACACAAATTTGCTGAAGGAATACTTTCCTTTCATGTGGACTTGTCAAATGAAGTTTTTATTTCTTTGTTCTTGGATAATGACTCAAAAGTATGAGTAAGCAAGAAAAATATTTTTCATACAGAACCTATCACTTGCAAAGATGCAAAAAGGAATTTACATTAATTTGAGGGGAATTCTTAATTTCTTCTCTGTGATGACTAAGAATAAGAGCAAATTTTTAAACATGTAAAGAAAGTTATAAGCTGGTAATTAGCAGAATATTCAGTATCTGGGACAGAAGACAGAGGCTGACAGTGAAGCAGTGGATGAGTAATGATAGACAAAGCATTGCTCTAATTGATCAGAATGTGACACAGTGTAGCAAAGAAGTGGAGAAAGATGCTGAGGGAAAGTGAAAAAAGGGCATGATATATGTTTGTGTCATCAGTGAGTAAGCCTTGTTGTTTCAATGATGTTCATGGGGTTTAAAAGGTAAGTTTTGAGTTATAAACCACAGTAGGAAACTCTCAGAAACCATAAGTTCCCTGGCATAGTCTTGATGCTAGCATGTACCACAGAATATAAAGAACAATATGAAGAACATAGATACAGAATGAACTGAGGCCCGTTTATCAATCTGTAAAAACAAGCTTGCTGTGTGGCCCATTCTACAGAAGACGCCTAGACATACTATCTGGTTCTTTCTATTGATATTTACTTCCCTGTATTACTCATAATTTTCTTCCAATCTTAAACCATTCACTGGTAAATTGATGGCACTCTTAATGTTCTCATAGATCTACTATATGTCTCCCACTCTCCTTTTCTAAGATAACACCACTTAGTCTCTCAAGTCAATAACCTAGGAATCATCATTAACAACACCCTCCCATGTCTTTACTGACAGGTTAGATCTAAATCCTGAGCATTATTTCCACTTAACATTTCTACAGTTTAGGCTCTTCTATCTACATCTCTAGGTAAAACTCATCTAAAAAGAATTCAGTGTGTCTCATGTCAGCACCTAAGAAACTTTCTTCCCTGGCCTTGTCCAGATTGACCTGCTCATATCTGTCCAGTACATTATTGCCAGCATTCTATCTTTGTCTTTCACTTTGACTGGTTATCCTTTCAGTACCACATCTCTGCCTTCCCTCCCTTGCCTTTCAAGGCCTTTCATGAACTAACCCAAGCATAGATGCTCTTGCTGACCCTTAAATCAGAGGGCTAGGAATCACAAGACACCATATCCCTCTGAGATCTGAGCAGAGCAAGAACATTGTCCTAAAAAGATGACAGTAACTCCCCAGAAGACCCACAATTCTGTCTGTGGTTTGGGGCTAAGCTGGTTTCTAGCATTATCTCACAGTGCCAGCTTCAGAAACCCTTGCTGGCTTACTTTCTCCCACAGAGAGGAGAGGAGAATACTCAGCCTGTTCCACCCCAGCCTTGGTGACATGATATAGATGGAGAATGGACCCCATGTTTCAATTGCTTGAGAAATTCATGTACTCTGTTTGCTTCTCCAGAGCAGCTTCACACTTAAAATCTTAAAGTCGTTGAAATTTCAACCATAGCTGGAGTGTCATATAATCCTGCTATCATTACTTATCACATAAAAAAAATATTGTTTCTTTGTGCTTCCCTCTCTGTATATAATCATCAGCTGTCTTTTATTTCAAATTTCCTCAACTATTTGGAAATTACATTTATTTTGACCAATATTTGTGTAGGACCTGGCATAGAAGAGATGGAGTCTTTAGGAGAGAGTTTCCTCAATAATTTAACATTCCCCTATTGTTTGCTCCTTCACCAGGGTGTCACTCAGACTCTGGAGTATTTCCTCCTGCAGAGTTCTACATGTATCTCTTATGGAATGCCTCAATAAAAATGCTCCTACTTAAGTAGGAGATATTTGTTGATCTAAAGCAGCATCACCCTGGTCCACACTTGTTTAAGTCTTCATAGATTCTTTCAGTTGCTGTCACTTTCCTGTGGAATACAGCTGTTACTTTCCTTCTGGTCTAAACCCTCCAAATCAACATTGTAGCAATTGAAAATACCACAGGCAGCTGGCGCCGTGCCTTCTATTTTATGAGTAGAAACCCTCACAAAGTAGATCTAAACCAGCACCTTCCTCAACCCCATGATAGGACAAGCAGATTATCCTGGAACAAGTCAGGAATACGAGGTGTCAATGCTGATGAGCAGTGTGCTGTGATTCCTGGGATTTGTGCAGTTAGGTTGTTGAGCAACTGCATTTCTATCTCGAGGCAGAGGCTGGCAGCAGAGAGCTCCCACATTCTAAGATCTGCACAGAGATGTCTGGAGCTGCTCTGTGCTATGGAAACAGATTGCACGGATGGACTTAAACCTACCAAATAAAGGTTTCTGTGGCCTCTTCCTCTCTTCAATTGCACTCTGTTTTCTTCAGCTTCTGTGCTTGCCCTGCGTCTCAGAGAAGACAGAAGACATTTTGCTTGCAGGCACTCAGCTTTCACATTGGTGTTTGCAGGGCATTTGTAATTTCCACAAGTCATTTCAGGAGTAGAAAGCTATATACACATTAAAAAAAAAAAAATTAAAGAAGGAAATGGCTTTTTCCTACTATCCATTACTGCCTGCATGATAATAGCTTTATCCTGCCAGTGGCTGAGAATCTTCTGAAAGGAAGTGAGTTCTCATTATTTTAATGTAATTTGAGTGCACTCAGTGCCTTGCAAAGGCACTTGACACCTCACAGAAGCAGATGCTAAATGCTCAGTACATTAACCATCTGACTGTTATCCTGAACCTTTTTGATAATAGGGGCTACTTAAAATGACATATACTGCTGTTCAAATATTAATAGCACTTCTCCTGACCTTTTCTAAATAATATAAATAACTCACTAATCATGACTTAGTTATCTTCTGCAAATAACAATGCATGAGATGGAGCTTTTTATGTAAACAATACTGTCTATCTGAGAAACTGGAAGTTTGCTTCAACCTAATCTGGCAACCAAAAAATGTTCCATTTAATGCTTACTAAGTAGGTTCACAAAACTGTCTGAGTAGTTCTCCTGAGGCTTTCTAAACAAAACAGAATTTTTTCACTACTAGACTCAGCTTTCTTTTTCATGGTAGACAGAAGTACTGAGGGCACACTAATAATGTACTTTGAAAAATATTTCCTTTTCCATAGAGGAAATAGTTGACACTGAAGATTTCTTTAATGTTTGGTAAGTATTTGGAGACAGTGGTTTATTGGTATACAAAACATCTATAAACACACTACTGCGGTATTCAAGAGGGCAGTAAGAATGAAATAAACTCTAATTTTCCCGAATTAGAAGCAGCCAGACTCTGTTTGCTTTCAACTACACTCCTGCTTGGAAGTCAAGGTACAAAAAATGAGGAACATGTTTTTGTTGTTTAGTCCAGAAAGTACCTTGAAAGCTTCTTCTATGTGGACTTTTACTTGGATAAGTATGAAAAAACAATGAATCAGGAAAGTCACAAAAGGTAATAAGATTCTTTGACATTAATCAATGCATCAATATGTCAACAAACATATGAGGCTGTGGAAATTTACAGGAATTTGTGGACCTTAAAATGTCTGAAAAGCTTCAACGCCTTGACCTACTGCGCCATCTAGCCCTGCCTGGAGGACATTTTCCCCTGGAAACTATTGTCATGGAACAATGTGTATCAATCAAGAAGTGTATTTAAATATTGAATACACAGTGGAGGACTTGCATGAGTAAACATCCTAGTGTAACTATGACATTTTGCAGCTTGTGTTTCTAAAGGCTTTATAGCTAAATGAAAAAAGCCATCCTTTTAGAAAAAGACATGATCTGCAAACCTCTATACATACATCATCAGAGAAAAAAGGTCATACTGCCAAGTGGCAGAAGTGTAACCTTGTGTGGAACTACACCCTATGCAAACACTGCCTACATCACCAGAAAAGCCACTGGCTGGCAGCAATTCTTTTTCTCAGGGAAGGAGTGTGAAGAAAACAGAACTTTTTTGTTCTGGTTTTGTCTGGGATACAGTTAATTTCTTCTCTGTAGCTGGTATAGTGCTGTGGTTTTGGATTCAGTATGAGGGGCATGTTGATAACACATTAACGTTTTGATTTCTGCCAACTCATGTTTATCCTAATTCAATGACCTTTTTTTTTCTGTCTCATGCTCTGCCAGTGAAGAGGTACACAAAAAAAGCTGGGAGGAGGCACGGCCTGAACTGATGACCTGAACCGGTCAGAGGGATATTCCACATTATAGAACACCATCCCCAGTGTATAAACTGGGGAATTATCTGGAAGCAGGGCTGATCAGGGTGCAAGGATCCGGCACTGCTTAATAGGGAGTGAATAATTCTACTGTCTCTAAATGGTTTTTCTTGAGTTTTGTTTCTTCCCTTTTTTTTTTTTTACTATCATTCATATATTTTACTTTTTACTTTTCAATTTACATTTCAATTACTAAACTTTCCTTATCTCAGCCTACAAGTTTTACTTTTTATTCTTTCTCCATTCCATCGAGGGGGGAGGTTGGAGTGGGCGAGTGGCTGCGTGGTGCTCAACTGCTGGCTCCTGTTACACCATGGCGAAGTTCTGTCTCCAGCAGAGGCTTGCTGATAACACTTCGGGGCTGGAATAACTGCTGTCAGAATGCCCACAGCCTGCTGATGCACAGACAACACTTGAGAGTGTGCCCTTGATCAGCTCTAATGACATATCCTTTGGGCAGCTCCTTGTCGGGTCTGCCTCCTTCCTGCTTAATGGTCAGTAACTGGCACTATCAGCCACAGCACTACCAACTCCTGACACCTCACATTCAGGAATGATTGCTTGGTGCTCTCAGTCCAGTAATCCAGGATGTGCTTCTAATGTCTCTGCAAGCCAGACTTCCTCAGCCTCGCCTAAGTGTGCTGTGCAGCACAACACTGGCCTCGCCACAGATTATTTTTCTCAGTGTGGCAGATGGGAAACACTGCACTAAATTTCATCAAACCACTGAGCCTAAGCATCCAAGGAATCAAAGCTGCAATTTTCTTTAAACAATATGGCCAGCCTTCTATACATTCATTGTGCATCCACACTGTATCGTCTTCTATTGTGGATTTATGATTAATTTTTCATTGATTAATTACCTATTCATTCACTAAATACACAGTCAAGTTTAAAAAATAACATTATTCATGGCATATAATTTAAATCTAGGCATCTTAGCTTATTGAAGATATAGTATAAAACACAAATGTACTTAAAATTACAAGATTTCTGCTCTCCTATTTCTGCTCTCCAATTTCTTTAAACTTCACATATCCTAAGCCAGACTCTACATTTAGGGGAAAGGGGAAAAAGATAACTTATTAATTCTCAGTGGCGAGAATTTGAATTTCCCCTTCTGGCACATCCACATAACACCCAGCTCTTTTCGTTTTTCCAGTAAATTTTCATCCAAGATATTTCAACAATGTATAAAAAAAAGATCCTGATTATTGCTGTCAGAATGTTTACCTTGTCTTTTGGAGCTTGATTCCACTTTCCACAGACTTTCTACAGAACAAGACTTTCAGGAACAAGAATGCTGAATACAGCAATTCAAAGCCAATACATGGAACAAAACTAACTTTCTTTTTTTTCCATTTCCATTGCCCATGGGCTTACAAAGACCTCTTCCAATTCATTTTATTGACTACTGTGAACTGACAAACAGATATACAAAGGTAGCACTATCATTTCAAGATGCTGCTGCCAGTCATTTATTCAGTTGAAAAACTCAGCAGGATTAAAATTTTCTATGCCAGTTATTTCTTGCAGGCCTATTTGTTTTCTTAAACTTCAGTCTAAGTGACATCGCAGTCTCTAGCAGTCATCTTTAATGGGAACTCGGAGATTTGTTTAGAGCTGGCCCATTATCTCCAATGCTTGACTGGAAATCACCATGCTAATTTTAAAAAACTAGCTAAGAAGCCTGAAACCATCTAGTTGCAGCAGCCCATCCAAGCTAGCAATTCAGATTTTTCCATGTGGTCTACAGTAGATATATCCTGAAACTGTGTGTAAAACAAATATAATTGTTTTATGAGTTCAAATAGCATGGTATTAATTTGGGAAAGTGGAGCATCTATGGAAACAACCATTTTTTTGTAGCAAGCCTTACTTCCTACAGTCACCAAGTGGAAAACAGTCCTTTGCCTCAGTCTCAGTTGTTGCCTGTACTCCATCATGTCTTGTCCGTGATTGCTGTGTCCAGGAACTCATGAATGGTTTTAGGCTAGTCCTGTGCCACCAGAAGGACTTTTGCAGACAAGTGTCATCGGGTCATCTCCTGCTAGCTGTTATCTCCAACTGGAACACTGGATTTGCATCTGAAACACTACTATTCAAACACTGGTATGATTTCTCCATCAGATACCGGGCAGGTCTCTTCTTACAACACTGTAAGGGTCCACAGCACAGAAAAAATCTACAGGGAACCTTCTTCTCCTCTTCTGAATATGCCCAACTCCATTATCCACTCAAAAAAGGCAGTTTTATCTGGACATAAATATGTCCTGCATATATGTCCTGAATAAGTGCTATCTAATGTAACCCTAAAGGTCATCAAGAAGCCCTGCTAGTACTATAAATAATACTCTGATCACATGAAAGAAATATTGTGCTCCTTTTTCATCCTAGCAAATTATCTCACAGAAAAAAAACTATGAATCCAATAATAAAACAAATACATATCCACCATATTTGAGCACACAGTCTCAATAAAAAAAAAAGTGGACAACTACTTTGTTCTACCACACCGTGCTGTTTACTCTTCTCTCCTGAACTGTTGCATCACACTCTCCACATTTCATTAGTACAAAACCGGAATGAATTGTAACCCTTGACTTCCAAGTGAGTCGAGAATATTTGCTTTTGATGGCTCTTCCTCTAGACAACCACAAGATGGTGGAAGAGAGTTTCTCCCGAGAAAAACTGTTCTGAAAATAAGATTGAGTTGTCTCAAATTTGGGACTCAGAGAGGGCATGTTTTTGAGCTTACTCTGTTTCTGATGAGCCAGGAAACTACACAATTACATATCGACGCTCTTAAGCAGAAGCTGATTTCCCTTTTGGAATCTCATCTAGCTAACCATTACCCTGAAAGTCTGAATACACTCAGCATCTCTACACTCACACTCCTTGAAGAACTAGCTTCATGTGTACAGAATCATTGCAGTGTGAGGAGCATGCAGATGCAAAAATGCTTCTGAGTCAAGAACTAAGTGTGGGGATTCCCAGGAAGCTTTTTCTCAGAGTATGACTATTGTGTGTTACATGGTCTTGCTTCTTACAAGCCCTTCACAGGAAGATGTTGAGGCCCGCTCTTTTAAAATGCTAAGGCACATATAACAGCCTACTGACCAGAGTGCTCAACCTGAAAGTAAAGAGAAGGATTCAATTCCTTCTTCAGCTGGAAGAAGTTCAAATACATACTTGGAACTACCCCAAGGAATGACTAAAGGCACAGATTTAACATTAGTGTAAATGAATACAGTGACTGCAGTCCATTTAAATCTGTCACTCTTCAGAAAGACACAGAAGCATGTGACCTGGAGAGGCAGACTACTTGTGCTTCATCCAATCCAACAGGACAGAATAGTTCTGGGACATGATTAGACTGAAATTTACCTACTCAGAGGAGCACCTAGGACTTTTAAAGATTCTTGGAAGGTGCTGTTCTCTAAACAAAAACAATCTCAGTGGTGAATAAGTGCCTAAATGATGTAAGTATGTATGAATCTATTATTACCTTGCACTGCTAGACACAGCTGCATTTCTAATAACACTAGAAAATTTTGGTAGCTTTAGTTTCCAAGTAAGTTAGGCAGGAAAAAGATTAGATATTTCTATTAAATTTATGTACATAAATTTGGCTTATATGACGTTGTGGATGAAGAGCCACAGACAAAAAAAAATTATAGTTTTTTTTTTTTTTAGTTTTTGAGATGGGTTTAAATATTTCAGCATAATGAAGCTGCAGACCTTCCATTCAACATTTGGGAGAAAATAAAATACAGTGGATATACAGAATAAGTGAACTTCATAGATCTCAATGATCATCATGAAACCATACTTTGTCAATAAAAGCAGACCTGACATAATTTAGCACAATATAACCATGTATATACATAAAATGACACTTGAAGTTAATTATTAATTCTAATGTTGTTCCTACATTTCACTGATTTTTTTATACAAATAGCAATTACATCACAGTGTGGAACTGGATGGTGATGGCTGCAACCACTCTGAAAGCCTCTTCTGAGGAAGCCGCCCAGGTGGGCACAGACAGTCACTGAATCCACACTCACACACAACAGGTAGGTCAGCAAAGAAGGACAGGAAGGGTCTCCTGTATAGAATTCCAGTGAGGTTTATTGTAGACTCACACCAAAGGGGTCCAGAGACTGAGACTCAATGCAGTGTCTCAGGTTAAGTATAGGTTCAGGAGTCAATGGTCTGGGGGCACAGGGGCAGTACAAGGGCAGGGCAAAGGGCAGTGACCTATAGAAACTGGGGCAAATTTACCTAGTGCTGCAGAGCACCATGGGGGAAGACTTTTGTCTTACCCTAAGCAACGAGGCATCCACAAAGCCTATGGCAGATTCTTCCAAGGAATTCCCCTAACAGGCTCAAATGCCTTCACACAATTGTTTGCAATAAGGATTGTTGGGCAATAATTAGTTAAAGGCAAATAACTGATCATTTTTTCTTCATCAACCCCGTATCTTATTTATGCTACTGTGATTTTAATTCTTTAGAACAAAACTACACTTTTTACTTATTAGTTAAGATCATATCAGATAATACATATATAATATCAGCACCATCTCTTGTCAGGAACATTATCTATTACTTGATCAAAGACATATGCCTGGAGGAGAGATCTTCTGCAACCACACAAGTTTGTGTACAACAAACAGCAATTCGACATAAGATCAGGCTTTCCCCTTTACACTGACCTACCACAACCACAATGGAAATGCCTACAGAAAGCTCAAACCCTGTTTGTGTGGGGCACATAGGATGCACCTTCAAAACAAGCACAAACAATTAGACCATTCCTGCCTCCTACATTTTGTGAGACAATTCAGATTGGCACTGAGGAATACAAGCTTGACTCCAAGCTGAGAGGCCTATCAAGAAATAAAGAGTACTATCCCAATACAACATGGTTGTACAATTTCAACAACTCCTCTGCAGCTGTGAGATGACCAAAATTACTCCCAGGGAAACTCCACAAATATTTATGAAAACGTGTTAGCATTCTGGATGCACTAAAATGTACATCTGAAATTGTTCTGTTCAGTGCAGTTCAGCTCAAGAACTTTTCTCTGAACTCTTTCTCTCTGTAGAGTACTTCTGCAGCTTCTGACTAAATAGAAATTGTTCCTGGGTAGGAATTAAATCATGTATGAGAAACACTGTTTATGGAAAATAGTACTTTGCTTTACTTTGGGTTTGGAAGTTGCCATTGTGCAGTCAGAAAACAATTAACAGTGGCTTGCAGCTAAGAAGAAGCAATAGTGAAGTTAAAAACATCTGTCTGGGCTGTATACAACCAATAATCTGACTGATGAAACAGAAGATGCCCAGGATTTTGAAATTACATAAAGATATGATAAAGATATCATATCAGAAAAAAAGGATTAAGATTCAAAAGCATCTCGACATGTTAAAGAAATGGTGTGTCAAAAGGGAAAGAGCAATGTTGTAGTGTTAAGCAGAAATAATTAAACAAGGAATGAGAACAGTTGGCAAGATTAAAATGATCTGTGACTTACAGAACATCACAGGTAGATCTTAAATAAACAATGTTCTGCCTCTGAGGAATCAGCAAAAATAGAGATAGGTAGGAAAGAAGTGTCACCTATGAGTAAATAGAGTGTTAATAAGGCTCCTATTAAAAGCAGTGCTGTGTCCACCAATTCTTTGAAAGTGGTCTCAAGAGATGTGAATAGCAGTGAAAGCAATCAACATTCTGTAAATCATGGAAAGAATAGAGTTTGTTTAACCTAGAGAGGGCAGAGTTCAATGCTTCAAAGGCTGCTGTAGAACAGGAAATAATAATTTGGCCTCTATTAGTTTTCAGGCAGAAAGCAGTAGGTATAAAGACCTATTAAGCCTTTTTGAAAACAGAACTTTTTACCACTAAGGATAGTGAGGTCCTAACCAGAGGCTAGGGAACTTATGGGAACAGGAGATTTTAAGAAAAAACCTTGAGACTCAGGGAATGGGTGGGATTCATTGTACTTTGGGGCTAAAGATTACAATTTTCACGCTATTTTGAATATTAATTTGCAACCAAAAGTACTTCAGATTTTTCATATAAATTACTAGATTTTAATAAGAGAATCAACACCTCTACTAAACTGTGCAGAAGCTCACGCATATGATCACTAATTATCTGGAATCAGAAACTCTTGAAATACAAATATTTCAGCTTTACTTTAAACAACACAAAGTAAAGTCTTTCATCACATTTGTTAATGAGGAACATTAAACTACCCCATTCTTCTTGTTTCAGTGCCTGACAAAGGGAATTTTGTTTTGTACCATACATATGCAGATTTTTTTTGTTTTCCTTTGAAATGGTCCTGTTAACATAGATAGCATTGTTCCAACGACTTACTTTCTTCCTGAAGGGCAGAAAAATAAGAAAAGTACCTTTTTATTACTCGTAAGGGGCAGATTTACGGGATCATGTAATGTACAAGCAGAAATTATTAATATACCAGCATCAGTGATAGATCTTGTAAATGATGCAAGTAAGTTATGTAGCATTACAAGAAAATTGTGTAACACGGACGTCAACAGAGAAAAACTAGTTTTTGGTGCCAAGAAACTACAAACACTTGACATATAAAAGAGGAAATATTTTATTTTAGGAACAACTGACACTAAAATATGGAAAATAAAGAACTACCACCAAAGGTATCAGCAAAACTGAGTTTTTTGAAATATTGTTGCAACTTTTACAACAAAATATTGAAATATTGTTGCAACTTTTACAACAAAATTCAGTGGCAAAGTTCACTGTGTTACTGCACAATGGGTATAACAACGATTCAAAGCTTCTAATAAAAAAATCAAAGCTACCAATACAAAAATCTTTGTGCACTATAATCCCAGATTATGCATGGTATCTGTCAGTTAATGAGGATCTGCTTTTGGTGAGAGGACTCTCTGCTTTAAAGAGCAACCTCGAGAGGTGTCCCTGCTCAAGAGGAGATCCCATGCTTAGCAGAGAAAGCTTGAAAAATGCTCATTTAGGCTGACATATTTCTGGAATAAAGTTCTTGACTTGTAGCCAAACTACATAGAATGGGAAGGGTATGTGTGAGATTCCTTGCTGCCACAACTCTCTTTGTTCCTTGATAAATGAGTCCCAGGAAAGCAACCTGTTATTCATGTGTTATTTACATGATCAGTGACCCAAGCTCATATGCATCAAAGCTCACCTCTGTCACTCTGTTCCTTTGTGTATTTTTATAGCACGGACTGGAACTAGAGAAGTTCTTGTCCTGGTTATGCCCTAGGTCTTTACCTTCTTTGGAACCTGTAATAGCTACCCTTAGTTTGACTAAGGAGTTGAGTGCATTTGACACACTTGGTCAGTTTGCTCAGGTATTTTAGCCAAGCACAAAGAGTCTGCAAGAAGAATACACATAATTGAAAATAAAGCAGTTAGTTATTGGCTAACACAGAGAAGAGATAGCTAGAGTTTAAGGAGCTGCTAGACAAAGCATTACTATACTCCACCACTCATGTTAAACTACTCAAGAAGTCTTTGCTGAGCAGGCAGGTACGAGTCAAAAGGGTAAGGGTCACTTCCCATCGCTCTCTGGAGAGGAATCCCAGCAATTCTAACTTGAAGTCTTCCATCAGCACTTAAAACACAACACAAGCTAGTCCCCAACTAAACTGCCTAGCTTATTTAGAACTGACCAGGCTTCTCCAGGTTATCTTTACCTTATGATTTTATACCTTTTCATGCTGGTACTTTCCCTTGGAAGTCCTTGAACACCAACAATCTCATGTCCACACCCCTACTTCCAAAACTCTCTACAGATGGCAGACTTTTATAGCAGTCTGGATCAAGATGCTGCAGATGTGTAGTGACAGAGATGGACTATGATATGAAATGTGGGGTGAAACTCAAAGCTATTCTTACAGACACAGAGGGTGCCAGGCTGGACTGGATACCTTCTAGGTCTTTCCAAACTACATTGCTGCAACCTGGTGTACACACAGAAGTTTGGTGCCTGGCTAGGGATTTTAAATTCTCTATATTCTATGACACTTGACACACTGAGCTACCAAAGTGTTTTGTGGATTTACCTTTGTTCTTCTCTTTGCATTTCAGTTTTTCCTGCTCAAACATCAGGAAGTTGAAAACTTGCTTTTTGAAACAATTTCTGACCAGGCATGAAGTTCCTTATAGACATTATTCAGTAACTATTAAGGGTCTTTTTGGTTCTAATTAGTACCTTGAACATTATTTCTAAATAGCAGTGAATTCATAAGAAAGAATTCGAAGGAAAAGCTAATACATTGTTCATTCTGGAAGTTATGGATCATGTGGATCAGTAAAAGTAACATGAAAGACTGTTGCTACTACCCAAACAAAGAGGCAATAGTCACAGCAGAGTTGAAATTATTCAGAAAATGTTAAATGTGTTTTAAAAGATTTTAAAAGGTACCTCCACTAGAGAGCTAAAAGAATAAATATTTTCAAACACAGATGAGAGTGCTCAAAGCACAAAAATGAATTATTATCTTTAACATAGTATGTGCAAAGATTTTCTACCCCACATTTTATTCATTGTATACAACACAAATCTGCTTCCAAATATGTAATTGATAGATTTCGAGAAAGCTTTACTTATTATACTGTCTAGAAACATTAGAAGAAGGAATTTACTAGCATATTGCAGAGATTTGCTAACAAATGTAGGAAAAAAATAAAAGCTAAAATTTTGGCATCTAATCGTAGACATCTGTGATTTGCATTTTCAGTAAAACTTGGCAGTTAGATGACCTTTCATGTGCATACTGCTCTGAATTCTGAAACAACAGTAAATGTCCAGCCATGGTCCCTCCAGACCAAATGCAGCCAATGACAAATGAGTGACCCTCTGTGAAAAGTTCAGTTTATATGACTCACAAAACATGCACAGGAACTCAGTGTAAGAAATAGATGCAATTATTTAGAATACAATTCTGAAGAATAAAACTATCCTTTGACTAGAAATAATTTGCTTGACTAAAAAGCAAAAGCATTGCAAGAAAATGGAACGCCTGACTAAGGAACAGGACGTTACTTGGCAGAGGGAAGTATGAGACATCCCTGAAATACAATGAGGCAGAGAACAACCGGCTAGAGAGCAGCTCAGAAGATTAGGAATAAGGTGCAGAGGTGGATCACAAGAAAAGTGTATGTTGGCAATGCTATGCTAGTACAAAAAAAAAAAAAAAAGCAAAACTGAATATAACGAGGGATGAAAATAAGGTAGCCTGTAAGGCTGAAAACTTTGGAAATCATATCCCCCTGATGAAAAGCAACCAGGCTTCAAGAACTTGAGACAATCCAGAGGAAAGCAAGTGAAAGAGTTTCTTAATAGGTGCATTATATTTTATCTAAAAATAATAAAAAAAAAAAAAGAGAAGAGACAGAAGACCTCTTCTATGTAGAAGTGCTACTAACTGGAAAAACTTTCACCATTAATGTCTGGAAGGGATGAGCAACAACTTCAAACAAAACTTTCTCAGATTTTGGCATACTGTACATCTCTGAATGAGGCCAGTTATGTGGGGACCCGCAACAGAAACACAGTCAACTCCTGGTTTCCCTTCATGTTTTAGGTGACTTTTTTGGGGAGTGAAGAGCTTGCTTTGGGAGCCGTAGCCTTACTTGGCGCCGTTTCTGTGAGGATTTCTTCAGACGGCTGCCTGCGGTAATGTGGCAGCAGCCGGGTACGGGCCTGGCCCCCAGCCCCTCCTCACGCCGTCCGCCCAGGCGGCCACCGCGGCCGTCCCTGCTCCCACACATCACCAGAGAGGAAGGCGGCTTGGGGACATCACTCCTGCCCGCTGGGGACCGGGCAGATCGGAACGTGTCCATTCGCTGTCCCTCACGGTCCTCTCGGGCTACCCCTGCCCGGGCCCTGTCACCCCTGAGGGGCCTCGAGGAGGGGGCGGCCGGAGCTCTGCCATTGGGAGCGCAGCCAAGGGAACGGCCCGCGCTTCCCGGCGACGGGAGAGAGTTCCGAGAAGCGGCTCACCCGGCTCCTCGAGGTGGGAAGAGGCACCGCCCTGCCCGGGGAGGGGCGGCCGAGCCGCTTCCCGGCACTGACCGGGGGGGCCGGCACGTCTCGGCGTGCGGGACCCGGCTGACCCCGGCCGTGAGGGAGCTCCTGGCTGCTGCAGGTGAGTGGTGCCGGTGTCTCCCTGTCGGGGCAGCCCCCCGTTGCCGCTGTGACCTCCCGCTTCTTCTCCCCGTCCGTCCGCCCTCGCTGAGGGGAGCTCTGCCTGCCCCGCTGAGGAACACCCGCCTCTCCACTCCGGCGCTTGTTCTGAAGCGCGCTGTGGAGTTTTTACTCCGAGTTTTAGCACTTCTGATGCCCTCTCCACCCTTTGCCCACCCGTTCTCCCGCTTTTTGCACGGTAGGGAAGTACGGGAGGGCTGTCTCGTACCGCATCTCCGTCCTCCGGAAACATCTCCGCCAGCATCACCGCATAGCGATGAATTTTGGCGCTTCATGACCGTCTTGTCTCCTCTGCTTTCAGGATGCCACTGCTTAGCTACAGCATAAAAGCTGCTGATTAGACTTCAGCAATAATTACCTAGGTGGAGTACCTCGTGGGATGAGGATGCTGCGCCTGCCAGAGGTGATTAGGGTTTGGTTTCAACATCTGTGCCCGCTGCTTCAAGAAGATGTTGACTTGATCAGAAATGCGAGCCCAGACCTTTAAATCTGGCATCATACAGAGAAAACTTGTTGCTCCCGCTGTCTTTTAAGCAGCTGAAATCCATTTCTTGATCTGAAGGCCATTTGAGTAAACAAGAAAACAAGTTCCATTGTGGTTCCTGAATTTTTTGGAGTTTGACTATTTTTCTAGCATAACCTTTTTGCCTCTCCTTTTATCTAAATTTCAGACCAAAATCCAGCAGGGCAAAGAAGATAAATCCTAACAGAGTTACTAGTAGATAATGCCTGAAAAATTGCTTCTCTACAATTGCTGACATTTCTGATGGGGCAGGAGTAGTTTTACCAGGTCCATTAATTGCTTTATAGTTTTAGATCCAATTTTCCTCTATTTCAACTGCTTTTTTGTTTGGATTCTTGTCTTTGTGGGACCATGAAATACATGTTTTTCTATTTTGAAGAGCTTTTTAGAGAAGCAACAGCTTGCATCAAAGTGCTTTCTGTTTATGAAAACACAGGAGATAAAACTACCCCTCAGCGGTCAAATTATTACATGTGTACCAGACCTTAATTATAAAAATTACTTTCTTTCTTATGCAGCCTTTTAAACTCGTTGCTCAGCCATTAAATTCAAAGGCTTATTAGGAGCCTTCAAAGTCTTATACACAGATGTATTTTGTGTACTAAGTTTAATTGAAACCACCTTTAGAATTGCTTAGGAGAAAAAGCAAGTACAAAGTAAAGGAAAGATTAGAACCACTTTAGAATGTGGTGTCACAGATATTCATTTTCTTTTTAGCATTCAGGACTGTTGACAATCAAATTCTCAATTTTCTATATAAAGTGTGATATTTGTTTTAAGAAGGGATCTATTTAGCTGGGATGTTTCAGCAGAATCTACTTTACCAACACTCCACAGGTTCCTGATGGCTTGACACTCCTCCCTGTTTCAAGAAAACTGCCTCAGCTGGATGTCAGCTCTGCACTGTTGGTTTTGCAATGAATCTATTGGGAATTGCAGAAATCAGGAGAGCAGAGGCACTCTGTGTTGTAGGGTCTATATACAAATTATTTACTAAGGGCCTTCCAGCTCCTTTTGGCAGTTAACGTAGTTATCTCTTTATTTAGGAGACAAAAAAAATGCATCAGGAGAATTAGTTCCCTACCTGTGCTCTGCTTACTTTCTAGGTGTGCCTCTTTGTAGGTTGTGGTTAGAGTTTATTAGATTTTGGCACTAAAATGTCACTTATATTATCAGTCTTGTGTTGTGTGGTAGAAACTTGGATTGTGACTCTGATCCTCAGTTTGTTTATGAAGTAGAGGGAATAACAATATAGGATGAACAGTGTTATGTATTACTTGATTTGCCTCATTGACAATATTCTTTCTGATTTAGAAAACCTTGTTCAGTCCATGGTGTTTATGAGTTAGTATCCATATCTAATTCCCTCCATTAAATAGATTAAGTATTCTGCAACTGGAAACATATATTTTCTCAGTCTGTGTACATGCTTAGGTTCATTTAAGGATTTGGCTTGTGCCTGGCAGTAGTTTTAAATAAGCAAAGCAAAGGACACTAAGAAAACAAAGTTGTATTAAGTATGATTTGAAATATATGCCCTTAGGAAGATTGCTACAGAACAGATTGACTCTGCAGTTGGCTTTGACTATTCCTTTCCTTACACACATGGGTGTTCCAGGTGCTGCACTGCTCCAACTGCCAGTCAATTTAATTTTGGTGCTTCAGTGACTTTGAAGTGGGGTTTGATGAAATGTTAATCGTTAATGTGTTTACTAGGTAAATAATGAGAATTTCTTCTTAATTTCATCCATGGCATCACGAAAACGTTGGCTTGGACAGGACTTCAAGGATCATGTAAGCCAGCCTTTAGCTCTGAAGGAGAAATAATCTACCTGGAGATATTTATTTAAAATAGTCACAGACTACCTATTTAAGGAAATTTCATTTTCTCGAAGGTAATTTGCTTCTATGCTGTCTCCACTTCTTGAGTGACTCCACTTTTAATTGTGTTTAATCTGAACAATTCCTGTTGCTGCTGAATATTATTTCAATTGCTGTCAGGTCTTCAAAATAGTTCTGTTCTGTTGAAGTATCTATCAGTGCTGACTAATTTCAAGTTAAGCAAGGGAGGCCCAAATCTCTCTGTATCTATTTTGTTACATCCTAGGTTACATTTTTCCAACAAAACAATTATAAGTAGACTATGAAGTTGTGATTTAAAAAAAAACTAAACAACTAGTGTTTTAGCCTGCAGGCTGATAAAACAAACCTGCTTTATTTCCCCCAGAGAATTTGAGTTTTTATAAGAGGAAAGAATGTATGCTGAAAATGAAAGATTTATTAGTCGGCTAACTTCTGACAGATAATTTTGTGCCAAACTGACTTCAACTTGCTGCTCAATATCTTCCCTTTTCTGGCTACCTGTCTTCCTTCCCTTTGTTCTATTTTCACTTTTGGTAAGACTGTTCTAAATCTATTATCATCATTTTGCCGTTGGTTTTTTTTTTTTTTCTTAATTAAATCGGAAATGTATTTTGTAAAACTGTAGCCAAGACACAGACCTATAAATTACAATTTTATAAAAGTACTTAATTATTGATAAGATAGACTAAATGCTTGACATTTTTTGGTGGTAATTATTATTTGTGATTAATTTATTAGTCACAGGCAGATGTTTCTAAATGAAGAGGATTTAATTCAAAATATTACTCATATATTAAGAACCCTATTTCTTTTTTCTCAACTATTGTTTCATTTATTTAAAAATTCTTCATATTCTCCTTTGTTAGAAAATTTTAAGACTTTTCTCATGAAAGCCAGTTTGTTACCTACAATTGCTACATATTACCCCAATTTATTTATTATGCACTATTAAATTAGATTAGTAATATACTGAATAGTGAAAACCATTGTCACTATGCAAAATATGATTATATTTTGCTAATCATTTATTATATCACATTGTCCTTTAGCAGCATAAGGCTTTTGCATCAATAAAAGTGATCTAGACTGTGCCATTAGTGAACTGATGATGTAAATGACTGGAGCTAGATAGCTAAATTAGACATTGTTTCATGGCAATAGTTGAGAATGGTTCTTAAGAGCATAAAAGAAGTTTGGATTTTTTTTTTCCAAATAAGAAGTAACTTAAACAAATAGTCAAGTATGTCAATATTCCACGCTACCTTCCCATAGTTTTTAATGTTGGATTTAAATGAGTCATAACCAATGGGTCCAATTTTTTGTGTCCAACCACAAAGATATTTACAAAATTAAGAGTTGTGCAGGGCCAGATTTTCATCATGCTGATACAATTAAGTCAGGATATATGCTGCTGAACCTAACTGACCATCCTTATTAAACTTTCTTAGAGCAGGGAGTTAAGTCCTTTGACTTTGAAAGCAGATTTAGNATATAATTTCATACAACTTGAAAAACAACAATCAGGCGAAGGAGTTACCAGAAGTTTTAATATAATTTGCCTTGGAAAAGTTTCTTCTTGTGTCATTTACTTACTGCTCTCTTCTCTATATTGTCTTGTTTATTCTAGACAATACATAACAGATTATTTTCCATTTTAGGTGCTAAAAAAACCCTTGTAAAAGCTAGAAAAAATAAGATTTCCCTAAATCAGTTCTTGGAACTCTAATAGTTGCATGGGAATTAGGCCTAGCTTCTCAAAAATGTTTAGATTTTTCATACATGGTGATCTTAGTGTTATAGAAATACATCTGAGGATATTTGTTTAGTGTCAAGAAAGACTGCAGAAGTTTATGCGTAAGGCAAGACAACACTCACCTGGTAACTATGGGGGGTCTCCAAGTGAAGCATTTGAGCACACAGGGAGAGGTTTGGGCACACTGCAGCACACTGCCTGTCATGTGCATTGAGCCCTGGGTTGCAATGCTGCAGGTGGGACCTTTAGAAACATATTTAAAAAAAATGTTTGAATTCTTTCCTTGTATCCTTTGGAGGAATTCAGAGCTTCTCAAAACCACTGTATTTAATTAAACTTATTAGACTTGAGAGTCTCCAGCTCTGAGGTATTAAATCAGAAGTTTTCTGCTAGAAGTAAATTCCATAGTGAATTCCTGACCCTTCTGAAATCTGTAGATGTTTTGTTCTTAATTTTTGTGGGGATGGGACATTCTGGTTATTCCTCCTAAGCAGTTGCAACTTCTGTTAAGTAATGATAGAAGACTATCAGTATTCTGCACAGCTTCAGAGACGTAAAATGTACAGTTTTATGTTAAAGATAGCTGTGTGAATTGTCCTCTTCCTGTTGTCTGTACTCCTTGTACCCTCTGCGCCTGAGAGCTTTAGCCATACTGCAGCCTGATGTTTAGCTCTTCCTTCTTTGCAGGGGAATTTGCAGGTGATTCATGTCTTCTGAGATCTAATGTACGATCAGTCCTTCAGAACTGGGCTGTGCAAGTCAAAGAGCTTCCTCCTGGCACAGTGTGAGTTGTCAAAGCTGTAAATGGAATGCGAGATAGAGCTCTGTGGTTCTTGAGATCACAGTCCGTCTGGGAATGGAACTTGCTAAGACTTGATATGTGTGCTTCAGCTGCAGTTTAACTAAAACCCTCCCTATATAGAGTCCTGGGTGCTTACAGAGGAGTCTGCTGGATTCATCTGTTAGGCTGTAGGTGCAGAAGAAATCACAAGGTGTTTTGCACCTTTAATACTCTTTTCCCCTTGTTAGGATGGATATCTTCTTACTTGTGCAGTAAGAAGGCAAAAATATATTAGGAAAAACTTCCACTTCAATGTTAGTTTGAAATAAGTGGATAAAAAACATTGAAGATATTGTGTGATTTGTGTAGACTCAATGGAACTTTTTGAGTATCATGCTACTTTGCTGTAACTAGGTCCTAAAAACAAGAGGTATACTTTTTTTCATTCCTTATCTTCCTTTGTGCGTTCTTCCTGAATTTCTTCTAAGCTTCCTGGAATCTGTGTGATTGGGTTTTATTTATTCATTCTTAAATATAGTAATATTATCTAGACTATTGTTTGGCATGCTGCATTTCTCCTGAAAGAAACTAATAAATAAGAATGTTTTCTTTGCTGTTAAGTCTTATGCAGGAAAAGGTGGACAAATATGAATCACTTTGTGATTCTGGCAGTACTACTCCCCCTGAAGATGTGCTACACTACATATTCACAACAAGGTAAATGTATGAATGTTTGATTTTTTTATTTGGGAGCAATCTACAGCAACTGAAGCTTTCAACTTGCTGATTTGTAAGTCTCTGGTTAAGCAACATGTCACACATTTAATCAAATGATTCTCTTTGGTAAGGGGAAGGAGCAACTTTCATTATTATGCTTTGTGACCCCATTAGGCAAAATTGCCTGTTGAGTCAACAACTTGCAATGATGTGAAGTTGATGTGTATTTATTTGCTTGCTCCTTGTCTTTCTCCTGTGATCTGTACTATCATCTTCAAATAACTTATTTCCTCTTTGACAATTTTTATGGTTTTTTACTTCTTTCCTTTCCTTTTTTGTGTCATCTCTGAAAACTTTAGCATTTCTGTTAACTCTTTTCTGATTGTGCCACAAGATTCCAGAACCAGATTTTTATTTATTATAAATACAAAAAGAAAATATGCATATTTGAAGGGGAAAAAGTTGAATATAGTGACAACTTTTCAGAAGGCTGTGTATTTTAAGGTAGAAATACTTCTTGTGTACTTGCTGCTAGCAATAGCTTTTGGGTATGTCTCCATTTAAAGAAAAAAGAAAATTTTTAATTGACCTTTCTGTGACCACCACTAAGAAAGCAGACCTTCCCATGCTCTAGTCTGCATTATGTAAATTTTATTGACTTTTTTTTAAATTGGTGAAGAAGGAAGAGAGATGTTTGAGTTTTTAAAAATATATTTATTATCATACTGAAGGGGTAGTATATCTCTTTCAGACATTTTGTCTCTTTTCATCCTTGGAATTCATGTGTTCACACACCACTTACCCAAGTCTCAGTTTTGAGACTTATTCCCAGTGCTCCTAGAATGGCAAAACTTTGTAATGCAGGCAAGTCCAAACAGTTACTTCATTACAGTAACTTGGTCACTTGTTTTCACATGTAATTTTTCAGGAATAAAATTAGTTTCTGTTGTTAATCATAGCTATCCACATGGTCTTGAGTTAGCTTGCAAGTTAAAACAAGTCTTAAGATGCCTTGATCAGTTAATTTTGCTAGGAGAGAATATTGTAGCTACGAATGTTGCAAATACTTCCACGTTAAAATAATTCTACAAAATTCTTAAGTACCTACATTGTAACGTGGTGGTGATCAAAATTTTGGATATATCTTTTACTATATTGTTTCTTCTCTTTTTTAGTACTGTGTATAAGCTCCAACTGATGATCTAGACTGTCTCATGCCAGACTCTGGAAAACAAAATAGTGTGGGGTCCGAAGTGATGTGTCATCTAGCTGAAGAGAGATAGTGAAGGGACAGTTGTACAGATGAAGAAAAACCAGAAATTAATAAGACCTTTGCAGTTTTTTATCAAGCTAATTAAGTGTGGCAGGTGGAGATACTCTTTATGGTGAGAAAAGGGATAATACTTTCATTTAGACAAAAAGAAACAGATGCAGAGAGGTGATGCAGGCTCATTGTCAATGCAATAGGCATAATAGTGGCACTTGCAATTAGAATTTACTAGAAAAAGAGCATAAGGAGGATTGGGAAATTCAGAAGATATGCAGAAGTTTCTTTTAATGGTGCACCCTGAAAAAGAAAGGGATTTCTGCCAACTGGCTGGATTTTCTTTTTGGTGTATTTATTTTCTTTTCATGAACTCTTACTTGGTGCCACTGAATTTCATTGAGGGTCCTTGCCTTCTCCCAGTTCCTCTCTTCCTCTTTTGCTTCAAGCAGTGCAGACAGAAAAAACAATAATGGCAAGGCCCAGAGCTCTAGATCAGCTTGTGTATGTGAAATCAGATTCCCCAAGAGATTTGGTACATGGTCCTTCAGGTAAACCTATGAAGAACGTACAAATAAGGTTGACCAGAAAATGAGCCTCTAAGATTACATACTGGAGATGGACAACTTTACAGTCAAGTCTTTAAGTGGGATTTTAACAGTGTTTATCTTGTTTTCATGGTGAAAGTCTGTAAAATGTGGGAAAATGGAGAGTGTTTTGTCTTATATTCCCAAAACAAAATGATACTCCACTTCCACAGTTAATTTTATGAATCACTGTGCTGTTTTGCTTGCTCTGGCTCCTTGCCTGTCAGTTGTTGGCAGTGAAGCTAATAATGTTTCTTTTTTA
>VZTB01008013.1:19727-52503 GCA_013397245.1 Thryothorus ludovicianus | reverse complement strand
CGATACACCTTGTCTAAAACGTAATTCTCATTGTTATATTAACTCTGCTCTGCGCTGTACCAAACAGTCACCTTCTTTCTTTCTTTCCCTTAGAATCTGTGGAAGTCCTTTTGTCCATGTAATTAGCTACTTGCCTTTTTCCACTTCACTGATCACTTATTTAACAAAGCTTGAGTGGTGCAGAACTGCTTGAATCAGACTAGCTATAACAAAGTTGACAGTCCTTTAGATCAAGTTCTCTCTGATAAAGCTTATTCTAATTATTCTTTTGAGTTAATATGTGTGGATATTGTTCATTAGTTATGAAGACACCCTGAAATCAGGATGTACATATCTTAAAAGTATAACATAATTTTTGGGTAGCACACACAACAGATAACTAGGATTTGATCAGCTGGTAGGCTGAGTATTAGTGTGCTCATTATCCATTACACTAATGCTGACTCAAATTTAGTACTCTGCTGAATTAACCTCCCTAGTTGTTTTCCTTTAGGATTTTAGAGTTTTAGATGCTGATGTTTTCCTTCTTTAGTCCTTAAGCTACTGACAGTTCTATCTCAAATGTCCTTCTTGTGTATATAATTTCTGTAGTTTCAGCTGGCTTCTTTACTTTAAAAAAACCAATAATTTTTCAGATGTTTTCCTAGCTCTTTCCTAGAAGTTTGAGTCAAGGCTACACAGCTGTGGCATATCAGACAAGGCCCTTGCATGAGAAGAGGGGCTTAACACCGAGGCCTGCAGAGAAAGGGAAACCCATAAAATATGACAGATAATCACAACAAACTTTCTTCAAAAGTTCTCAGCAGAAAAGGATTGCACATACCTTCCTGGTCTCTGCATCATTCACTCTATTAAGATACTGTGATGGTGATTTTAAAATGGAAGGTTAGAAGATACACTTCAAGATGCAGTTGAAATTCATTTAAAAGCTTAATGGTAAACATGTAAATTATTTAAATCCTGGCAAATAAGTCTCTGGTTTAGGCTGTCTGTAAGGAAATTTCTAAAAGCAATGTAGCTGTATCTTAAAAAGACAAATCTGGATTTCAAAGGAAACTTTCTTTTAAGAGTGTTTGTATTCATCATACTTCTGGCTAAGGGAAAAAAGTGGGTGGCTTCTTATATAAGGCTCCTCAGCCTTATTTTTTATGATGCTGTATTCTAGTTGGACATCAGAAACTTCCAAGATCTATGTTGATTGTATATAATGGAAAACATCTTTCTCTCTCTTTGCCTTGCCTCGTATCTCTCCCTTTCTTTGACAGGTCATCCCAGAAAACAGCTCTGTGCAATGCAAGTTGCTCTGAGCAGTGCTCATGCTCTTGGGATATAGGCCGGCAGTGGATCTGGAATGTCACAGTGACTGTGGAAAACCCACTGGGAAAGAAAACTGCCACAGATGTTTTTGATGTAAATCACAGAGGTAAGGTTTTTTCTATGCCTTTGTTTAGGGCTTTTTGTTACTCCTTCTGAGCTTGACACTTCTATGTCCCAGCTTAAAGTATGGAAGTTCTTGATTTTTACCTTCACAGTTTAATTACTTATCTGTTCTTGTGCTATAGTTACCTGCTCTCTCTTCAGTTTCAGCTTTCTAAAGCTGTATTAACAGTAGAAAACAGCTTTACTCCAAGGGTCAGATTTGGTTATTGGAATGACCTCTTAATGTTTCAAAATCTGCTGCTTTGCTAAAGCTGGTTAATGAAGGAGAAAGCAAAATGATGCAAGGATATAAAATAGGGAGTTTAAGCAAAATATCTGTGTAAGTTACTTGGGAATTGGTATGATATGGTATGATATTTTACATATGTAAGAGCTATTGCTGGAAAAGGACTGATGGTGTTAACTTGCTCTTGTCCTAATATGGGACAGTAACCTCACTGTGTGCTACTGTAAGGGAGGCAGAATAGTTCATCAGTGACAAAAGCCAGGTTATTTTCTGAGGAGTATGTAATGACTTGTTCCCTAAAGTTGTGTCCTTTATCTCAGTGTGCTGCGGGGTCCTGTAAGTTCCTTCCTAACTCCTGTCCCAAAACAACTGGTATTTCTTCATTCTCCAGCAGTGTTTCTAGTTCTCCTTGAGTCTTCTTCAGTGTTGTCCAGATCCTGTGGCTGCCTTACTTGTTTGAAGAAGCAGGAGGCAACACCTGGGAAGCTGGCAGGACAATGGCCTAGGAGGCTGTTGGTATAACTGCTGCATCCTGGCACTGCTTTCTTCCTCAGAGACATTGCTGAAAGCTTTGATAGCCATGCTTTTTTATATGAAGGAACTTAAGTTAAATATCTGTGCTAGATTTGTTTCAGAGTGACATGAGAGTTCTAAAATTTGATTATCTGGTTGTTTGGAAGTGGAAGAAACAGGTCAAGAAAGTCAGGCAATAAACTTACAGGTTATAGGGAGATAACACCGTGTCATAAACTCAGTTTACCTGGGAAGTCAGGCTGGAATAGTTTACATTCAATGTAAACAATAAGTACATTAAAATTTTACTACAATATTTTTCTTCCAGTCCTAATGATAGTTGCAAGTTAAAGAAATGGTGTATAATATGTATGGTAAGTTAAGCTTTTAAATAGTGATTCCTGTAAAATCCTTCATGTTTTCTTTGATTTGCAAATATTTACATTAGAATTTTCCTTGCTTAAAGGATGACAGGAGGTAAAGGAAAATGCAAACCCATTGTTTACAATTCTGCATGTGGTAGCTTGGACCTTCTCTATCAAATACAAATTCTTTTTGAGTATGAAAGTCCTCAAACTGTATTTCATGGAGTAGTGTAATTCAGTAATTACACTACTCCTCACTTACATTGCCATGCCGTCACATGGCATTGCATTCCTTGCTACTATACTTATAATATGGGAGAGTTTGAGATTTACTTTACTTTCTGAATACTCTTATATAGCAGTAAAGGGTCTCAGAAATCTTTTGGAAGAAGTAGCATTGGCACTGTTTAGTGAAGTGTAACTACTGACAGGAGTCAGTGTTAGAGTTGTGAATAAAATTTCTGTCAAAGAGGCCCACTTCTGGGGTGTAGAAATGTGCCAAATGTTACCATACATCAGGAGTCAGGAGCTTCTGCCAGGACCTACCTGAATTAGAGAATTTTAATAGTTTGCAATAAATGTCTCTCTTCCTTTTGTCCATGATGTTTTAAAATGTTTCTAAATCAGCACAAGGAGTTTGTTTTAAACTTTGTGTAACATTTACTTAGATATACATTCTGAAATGAAGTTTTATAATTTATATGTGTTTCTTCTAGATTAGGAGAAAAATCTATGTTTTTTATTTGCTTTTACCACTCAGTAAAATTTCTTAACGTACTATTGCATATATGTTATGTTTTACAAGAGCTAACTCAGATTTTTTATTGGCAGTGTATCCCACTGCACCTTTCCAGGTTTGGGAAGATTGCACAGATACAGAAATTACATTACATTGGAATTATGAAAACAATGAAATTGAACTCTTTTGTCAGACTGAAGTGCTTCAACCTGATGGCAAAGTAGAACTGGTATGAAACTTGAACTTCCTAAACAAAAACGTAGTGAGGATCTTTCTGATGTGATTAAAAAATAATTCCCCAGCAATACAACCATACTGCAAATCTTGAGAGCATGTTGATGTGTCTGTTTTCTGGGTTTGTTTCCTTCCCAAGCTCTACACTGATTATGTGGTCCATGTGAGCAGCCACTCTTGGCTCTAATACACNGTATAATACTATATCTATCTATATGTATATATATATATACATATATATATATATGTGTTAGCTTAGCTACTGGTAATCATGGTTTGTTTTTATCGCTCATGTTATTTTACACACAACAGAGCAGTGTTGCAGATTTCTTTTGCATCAGTCCATGCTCTTTTTGTGTGCTATTGACTGTAGTTGATGGTAGTGAGTCTGGTTTCTAGGGATGGAATCCCAGAACAGTTTTTCTTCCTTTGCTCTTCAATTTCCTTGAAGATCAGTTCAGTAGATTCCTTGTCTTGTTCCACCTCTTCCACAAATGATGAGTTTGGCTGTTTACTATCATTTCTCTGTAGCTTTTTTCTTGGAAGGCAGCTTGCCTCTAGCACATTAAAAAGGCACAGTGAATATCATAGTGCAGCTGCTTTCTGTCTTGATTGTAGCTTAAGAGCTGTCAGATCAAGTGACCTCCACAGTTGGCCATTGCAGGGGACAGTTTTGAGGAGAGGCTTAAAAGCACGCTGGCTTTTTGACTCTTATCAGAACTCTGTCTCTTAGGAGAGAGTGGGATAAAGGCTGGGAAAAAAAAGTGGGAAGAAAAGGTAGCTGTAGATTGCTCTGCATAGATCTGGAAGAACATTCTACTTTTATGTAAGGTAATAGCCAAGGTTCTGTGAGGGCAAGATCTCAGTAAATTCCCTCCTGGGTGTAAAAAGCACTCATGTGGAAGGTTCTGAGTGACTCAGATAGTTACACAGAGGTGGCTTCCAGCCCTCCTTTTGGATCTCTCTCTGTTTTGATCTGGTGCATTATTTGCTCTTTTTGATTGTTGTTCCATGACTGTCTTTCCCAAGTGAAACTGGCTCTTCTTGCAGGGTCCAGAGGAAGAGCTGTTTTCTCAAAAAGCACCTTGCTGAGGACGCTGTTCTGAGCCGTGCCCGTTGTGTGTTTGTGTTTTGCAGCACAACAGCTCCGCCGGGGACTCGCGGCGCGTGGCGGTGCGCGGGCTGCAGCCGCACACCGAGTACAGGGCCCGGGTGCGCTGCGCGGCGGCCGAGCACTTCTGGAGGTGGAGTGAGTGGAGCCAGCCCCTGACCACCAGGACAAAGGAAGGAAGTAGGTCCAACCTGTTGAGAAGCAAAGTCTGAGGGATGTTCCTTGCTCGCCACCTCTCTTTGCTCTTTGTTGTTACTCTTCTGATGTGTAGCTAAAGCAGAGGCCTGTTGCATGCATTAAAGAAACTCACACTAAGCAACTTCAAGAAGATGGCTTCTTAAATAGTTGTCAGTCTACCTGCTGGTCTTGGACATTCCCTCCAGTGCAGGCAGTAGGAAATCCAGTTGATTGGGAGGATGGACTGAGTTACAGTGCCTGGTGAGGCCTGGAGGAATGGTGCAGAGATGTGAACAAGAGTCTGGTGACTGCAAGCAAAGATTTTCTAGGGAAATTAAGCAGACTTTAATTCAGAAAAAGGAATAATGGGAAAATTATGTTAAAGGATAATGTTTGGGCAGGGCCTGGGAGTGGCTGGAAGAAAGATGTATTATAACTGCAATTTCTTCAAATGGGAGAAAGCAGTTAAACTGCCTATTCTTTCCACACCCAGAGCATTCTCCTTTTCTTGTTTTGCTATGTTTTTTGCAGCTCCATCAGGGAAACTGGACATATGGAGAGAAATTACATCAGTTCTGGGGGGACGAAATGTGACCTTGTTCTGGAAGGTGAGACATCCCTACAGAAATAGAAACAAAGCCCTTCATAAAGGAGTTGGAAATTTCGTCCATGATTTGTGTGCAGCTGATAGCAATTCACTATGAAAATGTCTTTTACAAATCTAAACCAGATTGTATATAAAATATCTCAGAACATATGTGACTATAATGGTGTGCTGTTCTGGAATTTCAGATACACAGTTCTGTTTTTCTAAGTATTAGAACAAGACAGATCTCATTATCAAGATTTGGCATTTCCATTTCAACCAGCATGTATATGAATGTATGGAAACAAGTGTTTATATTCTTACAGAAATTACACATCCTGTTAGCTATTAAAAATTCTAAATTATCTTCTCATATTTTTTCAGCAAAATTTACTAAGTTATTGTTCTCTTCCTCCATAACTTTTTTTCCTCAGCAAACACCAAGTTTTCAAGCAAATGGAAAAATTATTTCATATGAAGTAATCTGGGAGAAAATAGAAGATGGCTCCAAGCCTGAAAGCATCTCCTTTTCTTCAGTCTACAATAGCACAAGGATTTTCATTGATAACCATTCCTACAGAATCAGTATCATGGCAAAGAACAATGTTAATTTTTCACTTCCTTCAGTATTGATCATCTCTAGAGCTACAGATAACAGTAGGCTTATTTTCAGTTATAATTACATTATTAGAGTTTTGTTTCTACCTGTTTTAAGTGAAGTCGTAATTTATAATCTTGGGCAACAAATTAACCTTACTTCTTAACTCACACCACTGCTGTCTGTAAACTACGACTGTATTTCCTCCAAGGTGGCAGCTGTATGTTTATTAAGCTTAAATGCAGACAGTGTCTCCACAGAGCAAAATACATTTAGCCTAAGACTGGGGCCTCAGACCTGCAGGCAGGTGCCTTGATGGTGCAGCCAAGGCCACTGTGATTAGCCTCTTGTGACTCTCTGACTCTAGGTTTCTGCAGCTGATGTTTTTTCTTTTTCTTTTATGTGAATATATAGTAACAATTACTGGATGGTTTCTGAGCTGTCAGCTTTCAGCATGTGAAAGACCCCATATGTCACTTAGCAAAGGAATGCAGCTCTTTTATTGTTGTTTTCAACTGGTTAGTGTAGGAACTGTATTGATCTTCATTCATGACTCTGAAATGTCACACTGGACAATAATAAGAGATTCTGTTTTATTCATTCCTAGGCATCGAGGAGCTTAAGGAAGGACAGGTTAATGGTACAGATGATGGCATTTTTGTGTCCTGGGAGCCCAGATATATATATGACAGTTACATTATTGATTGGTGTAACTTTCCCAGGTTGCAGCCTTGTGATTTGCAGTGGAAGAGATTTGGACCCAACACTTCCAGTGCTGTGATCAGCTCAGGTGAAAACCAAACAACTATTCTTTCTGACTGTGCACTAGTTCTTCAAACTGCGGGCATTAATTGAATTTAGGAAACAAACAATTTTTTGAATATTTTGAACATTGAATTCTGTGGTGTGCAGATGTAATTCTTCAAAGGCATGTGACATCATGTTTTCCTATGAAATTAATTAGACACCACAAATGTACCAGCACCATTAAGCCTTGGAAGGCAGCATGCTATATTAGAGAAGTATTTTAGACAAAAGCTCTTCTGAGTGGCTTATAGCAGCATCTTGAAGGAGGATGGTGAGGTTAATGAAGGAGTTAAAATAATTTAGCAAGAGAGATGCAGAAGGGAGTTCTAGCCTATCTGTAACATGGATCAGAAATTTAGATTCAGGCAATTTAAACCCATGGTGTAGTGAGAGGTTTGGTGCTGTCAGTGTGGCACAAATGTTGTGTCTTGGCACCGGTCCTCGCGTAGGATCCATTGCGTGTTTTTTATCCCGGTTGTGGCCAGTAGTCCTAAATCCTTTCTGTCTTTGTGAAAGTTGCTCTGCTATGCTTCCACAGCTGCAAGAATTTAGCTTTCCTAGAGTCTCTGAAGTTGTGAGCTCACTTAGGAATGAAACTAGTTTGAACAAAATTTGATTGAACACACATAAATTTGCAATAAAGGAACTGCACCTTATTTCATACAAGTGTACTGAAACCTGCACATAATGAAGGGGACTGTGGTAACACATGGGAAGAGTATAGTCAAATGCTTCAGTGGTTTGCACTTGCTTAATATGAATGGGAGTGGGTGTCAGTGAGGATAACATGGAATCCTGATACCTGGATATGTGTCTGCATAAAATATTCCAAAACACAACCTTTGCCTGTGCCAGAAACGTAAATGAAATTGCCTTTTTGGTGAATTAGGAGTCTATTTTTCAGGTACCTTGAATACTGTATGGCGAAGAAAAGAAATATATAAATATATATAATATATATATATATCTCAATTCTCTCAGACAGAATAAATGTGTTTAATTCACATACTGCACACCAAAAATTGGCTTGCCCTCTGTCTCCTTCTGTTGCTTTAATAGTAACACTCAGGGAAGGTGTCTAATAGGTTATTGACCTCTGTAGGAAGCAATTACATAAAAGTAACACTGAAAGACAAACCATAACCTATTTTTGTTCAACTATTTTCTAGCTGCTTTTGTTCCAGGGGTGAGATACAAATTCCGCATTTATGGATCTGTTGCTAATAGAGCCTCCTTACTGGAAAAGAAGATTGGTTATCTCAGGGAGCTGCGTAAGTTGGCAACATATTTGGGACTTGTGCATTTGCTAAATTGATCTGTCACAAACAGAATAATTGCCTCCTCCTACAGCTAGATAAAATTGGATTTTTTTGTGTTCTTTCTGTATCTTCAGTGAGGCATTTAAAAGTTCTCTATCAACATACAGGCCCTAGATGGAGGATATTTGGCTAGAGCAGTGACCAGGTAGAGGCCATGTTTACTGGGAGAGCTAAACAAAGCTGTGATTATCAGTTATTGCTTCGTGTATTATGTGGAGGCATGAAGGCTCTGTTCAGCTGACAGTTTTTGTAGAAAACTTTGGCTCTGTTCAGCTGTTAAATACAAGAAAGATATAAATATAAGCATGACATGGGAGTGTGGATTTTTCAAATGATAAGACAAAACACTCTTGAAAAAGAACTGCAAGTTTAACTTGAATTTTCTTTCTTCCAGCTCCTCATCTTGACCCTATTGTGAGAAAAGTTGACCTGACTTACAATTCAGTAACGCTGTCTTGGGATTCTTATCTCACAAATGAGTCACAGCCTGGTTTTGTACGAGGCTACCATGTGTATGTGTCCCCTATAGAAGGGAACTGCAATCTGAAAGGATCAAAAAAGCACATTCTCCCAGGTAACTGAGCTCTCTACCACGGCAAGTTGTGTCATTAATGCAGGGTTAAGGCTTGTTGGTATTGCAGCATCTTGGAAAGTTCACATTAGGCAATCTGGCTGGCTTATTCAGCCATCTCTAGATTTCAGCACCTCTTCCTTTTGATTGCTCTCTGTGCTTGAGATAGGCAGAAGTGATTCCTGGCTTTATAGTATTTACGGCCCGCATCCCATTGTCCATAACTCCTTTTTAGTTCCAGAAAAGACTCCTTTGGTATAATAGGAGGAGTTCTGTCTCTTGTGATGTGAGTTCTGGGTGGATGTTGAAAAACATCTGTTTGTGGTCTACTTGGATAAAAGTCCTAAGAAACATGTTAGTCTTACTAGAATTTGGGGTATTTTAGAAACAGATGGGATACAATTAATTTCCTTCAAAATTGGCGCACTGTATAAATTCTCCTTGTAAATTCTTTTATAGTGAAAGTATGTGTGCTCTACAGTGGAGTTCCTTCAGCAGAACTGAGCTATGAAGTGGCACAAAGCCACAAATTTATATCAGACTTTTCTGTTCCACATGCAAAACTGCTCCAGATAACTTTGCTCCATTATAATTCTCAGATGTTTCCAACAAATGAAAAGAATTTTTTTTTCCTTGTCTCTTCTTCTGCTTGGGTCATGTCTTGTGCTCTTCTGGCTAGACTAGTGCCAGGATGAAAAGCATAGCTTAAACTGAGGGAGGCTTATGTAGAAGTTCATGTCAGAGCTGAACTAACCATATAACTATTGTTATTCTGTAAGTCATCCCAGTTAGACTTTAAAAAGTTTAAATCAAAGATTTTTTGCTTCAGTGCTTCTGTAGCAAGACAAAGGGTGTGACTGAAAACAGCAGAAATAAGCTAATCCATTTCTCCCTGGGGTTTGGGAGTTGCACAATAGAGAGGCAAGAGAGCTCTTTTTTCATGCAGGGGTTTTTTGCTTTTGATTATCTTCAAAGAAATTGACATGAGCTTAAGGGCTACAGGATCCTAGTAAAAAATGGCAAAACTGAAATCATTCAGGTACAATGCTTTAGGAAAAAGAAATTAAAATAAGCAAGGTTCAGTCTTTGACAAGATGTTAGGTGTCTGCCTAACAGAGGAGGGCAATGCTGTGGCCAGTGCAGTTAGAAGGGCTGTGAGTTCAGCCCAGTGGCAGTGAGTCAGGATGCATCATCCTTCCCAGAAGAAAGCCTGCGAATTACAAAGATGGCAGATTGCAAATGTTTTGTTATTTCAGTTAACTGATTTTGTAACATTTTGGGGACAACTTACTGCAACTTTTCAGTACCTAACAGGGGACTAATAAAAAGATGGAGAGAGACTTTTCACTAGGGCCTGTATTGATAGGTCAAGTAGTAATGGTTTTAAACTGAAAGAGTGTAGGTTTAGATTACCTGTTAGCAGAGGAGTTACTGTGAGGGTGGAGAGGCTCTGGAACGGGTTGCCCAGAGAAGCTGTGGATGCTCCATGTCAAGGCCAGACTGGATGGGGCTGAATAACCTGGTCATGGCAGGGGAGATGGAACTAAGTGATCCTTAGGGTCCCTTCTAACCCAGAGCATTTTGTGATCCCATGAGTCTGTCTTATCTGTTTTGTTTTAGATGAATCAGAGCTATGTAAATACACAATTGAAAACCCAGAAGAAAAGAGATACACCGTGAAACACCTGATGCCAAACACAAAATACAAAATAGTGGTTAAAGCCTTTTCGGGTGGAGGAGAGATGCCCATTGTGAACTTTAGATACATAGATACACCATATAACTGTGAGTACTGGCTGTAAATAGTGTCCTCTAGCAGAAGCATGGCATAATTCAAAATGTTATAATAATCTTCCTTTCTTAAGGGAAAACATTTAATTCAATGCAACATCCACTTAAGAAAGAATCCAACAGAAATGATATGGCATTTTGAAACTTCTAAATAGAAAGAATTTTTTCTAAATTTTAGAATGAGTCTAATTTACATTCTTATTTAAATCTTATACCTTCTGGGAAATAGCTCAATATATGTGCATTTGCATTCCTAGCAAGTCCTCTTTGTTAGAACTTATTGAAGAATTGTGTTTGAATTTAACTGGTTTTCTAATATAGGAAAACCTACAGACTTGTGTCCAAACAGGTAATTCCCATATGGACTGTTGAACTTCTGATGTTGATTCTTACTCTCATCAGTCTTTAAAACCATTTCCAAGTTCACTCCTTTGTAAGCCAATACAGAAGGCTTGTTGGCATGGGCACAGTAGTTTGCTAACTGGGCAGATTTAATCACCAAAGCAGAAGAGGAAATCACTTGCCCCTAACTTTGTCCCTTGAGAATAACAGTCAGCATGGTTGTGAAACTTAGGATCCAAACTAGAGGTGCCTGGTTTTGAAAAACTTGGGGTTGGAGATGGAGGGGAAAGGAAGGGGAAGCATTGGCTTACACAAGGAGACTCCATGTTTTAAGCTAACTACTGCAGTGTCTGACCACCATGGCACCCTCACAGGCACAGTTCTGCTTCTTACACACAAGTTCTAGCTCTCATCAGCCAGCCAGACATTTGTACAGCTAAGCAGAGATTAAAAACAAGGGCTTAATTAACTGGAGATACAAGGAGAATGTAACATGTCAATTCCCTCCTGTGGTGTGTGGTAGGGATACACAAACTCTCTGGCACAGGGCAGGAGGGCACTGGACAAGGCAGAGGGACAGCAGGCAGTAACTAGTGCTCCTCTCAGCCCACCTACAGCCTCAGCTGTTTGTGAACAGCATAGCTCAAGGCTGTCTTCCAGACAGAAGGAAATACTGAGATCCCTGTATCAGCATAAATCCTAGGAGACTTGAACACTTGCATAGTGTTTTTCGTATAATAGTCAATCCAAAATGGAAGTACAGATGTTGTTCATGTCTCACAGTAAAAATCTTTCTTCTCTGTGGTTCTAAGAGAAAACCTAAAATGATACTTAAGTGAGGTTATCACTGCCTTAACTTCTGTAAATTACTCTCACAGCTAAGGTGCCAATATGACAGTAAATAAAAAGCAATCTAATTATAATTCCATTCTGGTAAAGGGAATCAAGGTCTAAAGGTTTACAGAGGGATCCCAGAGCTTAAAGCCAAGCTACCTTGCAACCATGGACTACAGAGTTTTACTGTTGAATTAGTGGCAGACATCCCACACAGACTTGATGTTATTTTTGCCCCAGAAACATAGGCTATATTGACTTTAATGTATGAGAAGTTAAAAACAAAATTTTGAAGTTGTTTTCTTCCACAGCAAACATGCTGTACTTTGTATTCCTGCTAGTGATAATTCCAACCCTAGTAGCAGCTATATGTCACTGGAAGATGAAGTGGTAAGTTGTAATGCATATTTCTGTTGTAGACAGAGAATATAACTAATCTAAGTCACAAACCACTGCTGCAGCTTGTTGCTTCCCACCCATTGCAAGGCATCATGCATTTCTTCCTTTGGCTGTCTGACTGTATGGATGTTTTAAGTACTTGGCTTGTGATGTTTCTGAGACACTGGTCATCTGCTGCTGTGTCTATGGGTGGCTTCTGCTGGTAGTGTGTTTTGATAAGAGAACAAAAATGCCATTTGTTTTGGTCTCTTATTTCCAGGGTGAAGGAGTGCTGCTGTCCTGTAATACCTAGTCCTAACAAGAGCAAAGTGCTATCATTCAAAGAGTTTAAGGTAAGATCACTGAAAATCTAGAGTTTTTAATTTGTCCATTCTTTGCTTAGTAGATTTTAAAAATCCCCAACTATTCTTATGTTGACTGCATTTAAAAATTAACTTCTTGTCAGCTTTTGTGTTGACGACATTTAATCATTATACACAGATTAACACAGTTTAATATTACCATTTAATGGAAAACTCTCCTTTTGACATTTATGTAACTCTGCAATGAAAAATATATTGCAGTCTGTTACTGCAGAAAGAAAATGCACAACCGGAGAATAAATGAAATCTTTTGAACAGCTGGTGATACCTCCACTGTTACTGCTCAAACCCCTGCACTCTCTGATCCCAACAGCCCAGAGGATGCTGGACTTCCCTGCAGCCCGTGGGCAGTGTCTGCCCCAAAGCCCTCGGTAGCACACTGCAGGGCCGTGCTCCTGCTGGCCCTGTGAGGATGCAGGGGGCTCTGCCAGGCACTGCCAGGCCTGGCTGGGGGAGAGAGGGATTGGCAAAAGGCCTTCAGCTTCTTCTGCAGCCCCTTTGAACTGGGAGCTGCTGCTTCTGCTGCGTGCAGGGGGCTCCAAAGCCTTTGCCCTGGCACATGTGGGGCTGCTGGTGTTCACTGAAGAGCAGCACGAGAGCGAGGAGTGAAGTACACCTGACAGCCACTGCTGCTGTCTTCCAGTTGCTTCTGCCTCAAACTGAAACCAGCACACATCAAAAACCTGGTAGTCTTTAGAGCAGAGGGACATGGTTCATTCCTTGAGTATAGTCACCATGTGTTTACTTTAAAAAGTAATAAATAAATAGTCTGATAAATTTCACATAGAATACAGTTTCCATTGAACGTCCTCTTTTCTTCAAGTTCATTTATTTGAAAAGTGCAATCTGAAAAAAACATGTAGGAATATTAGAATTCCTTAAAGTAATCACTCTTTTCTCTACTCTGGGCTTCTTTCATTAACTTTTTTGTTTAATGATTCTCTGGCAGATTGATTCTGAGAAAGTTCTGAAGATAAATGACTGCCTTACTGATGTGCTAGCCGTGGACAGTAGTGCTGAAGCTCAAAAATTGCATCCTGTTACCTGGAGCCCGTTGTCTTTAACACCAGCTGAAGATAAGATTGATGGTCACAATTCTTCCTTGACTTACCCTAGTGAAAATGTAGTGAGAGACTTTCCACCCACACCTACACCTCAACCTCATATTTGTTTTGAGAATTTTGCTTATTCTTCTCCACTTGAGGTTGGATCCAATCCCTACCATATACCGGAGACATTGGAAGCAGGCAAGACAAATCAGGCAGTGGTGCTGTACCAGCCACAATACTATTTAGATATTTTTCAAGAGGATGCAGCCTCAACCACCAGAGAAACAGCAGAGAGAAAGAACAGTCTGAGATACCTCTCACAAACGGCTGCACGCTGCCTGGGGGAGAGGCTTTGATGTTCTGTCCTCCAGTGAGTCCATCCAGTGTTTGGCTACACACTATAAATGAGAATTTCTAAAACCACAACTTCTTTTGATTAGGGCTCTCCCCAGCACAGCTGCCCGACATCCATTAATATGGCAAAGCTGTTATTTCTGGACTAGTCTTGAGTTCTGATTTACACAGGAATTATGGGTGTTATGGTTCCATTACAGCTTAGGGGCATTAGATGAGATTTATAGGCTGAGGCCTGTATAATGCAGAAAGTTACATCACAGCAATCTGTCACAGGGTGATGCAGAGAACTGCTTTATTTTGTAGAGATTAAAACTTTATTCATAAAATAGAGGAACAAATGGAACAAGGGGGGCAGGTTGTGCTGCTGAAGGAGTATATTTCTCTTGCAGTGGTCTGTGGCCAGCCCAGCCAATGGGTACTGTGCTGCTGGGCAAGCAGCATTACCCAGCCCAGTCGTTTTGGGGGCTGAGTTGTATTTTCTCTTTCTCAAACGATGTAAGGAATCATCACAGAAGCATTATCTGCACTCAGTGCATCTCATATCTAGAAGATTGGAAGGATTTCCCCAGGAGTGCTGCCCAGGGCACCCAAATCCAAGGATCAGCTTGCTTTTACTTCAGCTGTATCCTGACTACCCTTGATGTGTGAAAGACCACAGAAAACAGATTTTTATAGGGAAGACCCTGCTTTCATTTCTTGTAACTGGGGCACCTCGTACTTCTGCCTTCTCTGGCTAAAGATCCTTTAAAATTGTCTTAACTATACATTGAAGAGCTGTAGGGAGCTAGGTGGAAAGGTGTTTCCTTTTCCAGAAGGACAGAGGTGGTGCCACATGGCATGGTCTCTGCTTGTGCACATGAGCTGAACTTCTGGCATCGATCCCTGTACTGCCATAGCAAGCCCCAACCAGCCAACCAAGCAAGCAACCAGACAGGCTGGTCAGAAGCACAGGTCTATGAATCCCATTTAGGAAGAACACCATATTCAGACTGCATACATCTAGATCTCCCAACACTATTTTTGCATGTGTTAAAACAAAAAAACCTAAAGAAACAAAAAAACCCAAAACTTATTGTAACACTCAGACTCCCTACTGTAGGCAGCAGTGAATTTGGCCTTCAATTTGATTTCAGGAAATTGTACATTTGTAATGAAGCAGTACAATTGGAATTATAGCTGAAAGTCTCATCAGATTTATGTCAGTGCACGAGGAACCCTTCGGTTTTGCCTCCTTGTGCTGTTTGGAATCTGTCACAAAGAGATGGTTTCAACTTAAGAGCATAGCATAAGCGATTCTCAAAGTTGAAAAAAAGGTGTCTGACAACTTGATGTTCAGCTAGTTTGCTAAAATGCAGTTACTTGCCTTCCCTGTGTTTAACAAACTAGTCTCATTCCTAAAAACCAAGCACCTGCAGACAAAGTGAGTTCTGAAGTTCTGATATTGAACCACATCTAGTTTTTATACTGTTGCTTACAGATATTGTTGTAGTTACACAAGGTGTGTTGCTACAGGAAAACTGGAAAGACCTTGCACAGCCTGTGGGCTGAGAAAAACACTTGCTGCAGAGAAGTCTTCAGGCAGGAAAAGGGGAGGTACAAAGATGCAGACACAGATGGGCAGATGTGGTTAGAGATGTTCAGTCCACACCACGCCACGTCCATCTGTGTGCACAGATGCAGGTGCACAGACTTGAGGAGTACAGAAGAGTTTGCAGCATGGTCTCTGCTTTCAGCCTCCAGCCAGCCAAGGAAGGGAACAGGGCTGGGCACATTCTGCTGAAGGCCAAGAGAACAGGGAGGGTAAGGGAGAAGGCTGATGCTGTTTGATGGATACATCCCAGGGAAACCTCCTCCCTTTATCTTAACCTCTTCCTCCCCATTTATCCTCTCCATCTGTCTAACCTCTTCTTTGAGTAACAATGCACACAAAAAAGCTTGATACCACAGTATCTTTACAGCTTGGAACATTTACTTCTCCAGAGTGCTTCATCACATTCAATGTACTTGTGTAGCTTAAAAGCTTTACTGATGGAAAAAGGCCAATAAATATAAGGGATATGCCTTGTCACAACCAATACAAAACTTATGAACTGTACATTCCAGAAAAAGGTGTATTCATTCTAAAATGTTGAGAAGGTATCCTAAATCAAGAATTATGTACTGAGGAATTCAGATATAGACGTCAAAGAAATCCAAGTATTGTACAAAGCATTTTAAATTTTGACACTGCTGCAGTTCCTCATGCCAGGGAACAGCTGCAACCAGGCACAACTCCCTGCTTTGGAAAAGCTGCTGTCACTGAGGCCTGGCTGCAGCAATTCCACCCAGGAAGTGAATGAAGGGGTTTTGTGGGTTCAGCCAGTTGTGCCTTCCTGTTGGTGGGGTGAGACACACGGGCCTGGCTGAGTTCCCACCTCTCAGTCATTCCTGGGGAGATCCTACTCTGATGAAATTCCATTATCTGGACACAGTGACACTCCTGATCACGTTCCAGACTGCTGGGTGAGGGAAGGAGAAGCTAGCTCCTCCTTTCCTATAAACCCTTCTGCTTCCTGGCCCTGATGGGTGGTGCTTTGTGAAACCTTCTGTGCATAAAAAGAACAAAAATGGAGGATTCCAGGAAGGATAATGCCTCTGGGTCAGTCAAAGGGCACAGGCTGGGCACCAGAACGGAAGATTAGAGAAGAATTTTGGCATATATATAATTTTTATATATTAAAACATCTGTCTTGCATTAATGGTTGAATGAGTTCGAAACTGTAATCCTCTTTTTTTTAATTCATAATGCAACTTTCACAGCTGTTGTTGAAATGCTAATACTTAAACCATCATATAATAGAAAATCATTCTCAATATGTTAAATTTTTTAAATAAAAATGTAGTGTGAACTATTGAAGAGTTTCTGTATACTATAAAGCACTAATGTAAAATGTATTTTTGCCAAAAAATTTTATTTGGGAAGCTTCTGATTGTTCTAGTTAACTAGTGACTTACAAATATAAATTAAATTCCAACCCCTTTCTAATGCTGAGAGGTACATAGAGGACCAGAACAACTACAAGAAGTTTAAGTACATTTTATTAACAACGCATCCCTTTGATAAGACTACGTTTTAGGAGGCCTTTAATGCTCATAGACNAAAAAGGAAAAAAGAGAAACACAAAAAAAAATCAAGGTGGGCAATACCATTTTGGGACAAGCCTCTGTTTAAATTATACACAGCTCAATGCAATATTCTTACGTAAAATATATAAATACTTTTTCTTTCTATCTTACAGGTATACAATATAAATCAGATTTCAATGTCTGTTCAGTGACCTACAAACACTAGAACCTCCAAATATGTAGCAGCGTATTACTAAACAAAAAGACCACACAGGGAAAAATAAGTATTGAGATTTTTCTTGATCCCTTCCCTTGGATCAGAAAGATTAATTTAGATAATCTTTTGTAATGCAGTTTTAGAGATGCTGACAGCCCAGTATTGGAACAATTTTTCAATTGATTAGTGTAAAGCCTTTTTCCCCTTTAGACATAGCATCTTGTGCTGAAACACCCTATTCAGTGGCAAAATGACATTACAATTTTTGGCATGAATTATGTTTTGCAAATAAAATAGTGTATTTTAAAAAGCAACTCAAGCAAAATGTGCAATTTCTGCATGTTGTGGCATTGCTGTCCATCTATGCTACAAAAACAACCCAAAGAAAATCCACATTCTTTAATGACTATCAATTTGCTGAGAACAAAACTATCCAGGGAACCATTAGGAGTTAAAACAAAAACCAAGGAGACTGGAGACCTCCAGAAAAACAAAAACATGGTTTCTAGTGTGTCCTCAAAATCTTTTGCAGTTGTAAGATTTTGCTCTCAAATTGTATACCTTTCATAAACACACAGTAATAGAAGTGAGATGTAAAAAAAAAAATAAAAAAAAGAAATAGTAGAATAGTAGTTGCTGGACCTGCTTTCAAGTGGCTCCAGTTCAGCTCAGAGCAGCAGGACCTCAGAGCCTGGTGAGAATTCTTCTGCTGTGACTGCTGCAGCTGAGCTCACACTCACTTACAAGCTTTGCAGCTGCCCACACTGCCAAACACCAAGTCCAAGGCACAGACTACAAAGCAGCAGCTCTTCCACCCCTCAGCAGGTTTTGGTTATGGTCTATTTCTTGAACAGCTGCTCTTCAGGCACCTAGGAGAGGCGCTTTGGTTTTGTTTTCAGTCTCACTGCAAACTACAACTCTTTCCAGACCACTAGGTATGTTCAAAAGTGAAATCAGAAAGACAAGCAGGATTCTTACAGGTGCCTTATAAATGTTTATAAGGGCAGCTTACCTCAGTGTGCTGAGCCACTGCACCCGAAACTAGTGAGTTATTTAGAGCTCCACTTGGGGAAAAACCACCACGGCCCCGCAGAGAGAGTGCATTTGGGGTATGTTTTTCAGGCGTCAGTCGAGTAAGAGCTGTCAGATGAGGAAAAGCAACTGTTTCAAGCACAACATGCCAGGGGCCCCACATATAAGTTGGGAACTTCAAAGCCTGATCACCTCCAGCTCCAAGTGATGTCCACAACAGCTGGGAGTGTTCTGCATTTCTGATTTTAAGAGAGGTGAAAAGCTCTTCTCCAAAAGGAGACACTAAGCCTCCTTCCCTCCCTGGAGAGGACCAGGCCCTCCTGGAGGTGCCCGGGTGCCGCAGTGAGCTCTCTGTTTTTTGGACAGGGCTCCCCCTTGGTCTGCTTGTAAGAGCAGACCAAGAGAATCAGGCAGCAGCTGCCAACTGTGACTGGTTCCACAAGCAGCCTCTCCTTCCCGGAGGGCTCCCACCTCTGAGCGTGTGAGCAAGCTGAGTCCTTGAGGAGTTTCCCACAGCAACCAAACTGCATTTGTATACAGTGTAAGTGAATGCTACACACTTTACCATTTATTGAGCAGTATCACCAATCACTCAGACTGGAAATATAAAAAGTGGGTGGTCTGTCAGCTTCCCTAGGAGAAGTGGAAGAGATTTTTTATTAGGGCTAGTGTAAGCACAATCATTATCAGCTTGCTTTCAAAGCTTTATCATGATACAATTAAAACCCCAAAATAAGGACTTTGAAAGGGACATTTAAAAAAAAGAGAACTATAAAATTAGAAATTCACAGTTTATAACTAAGCCAATATAAATTTCCTTCAATAACAGTATCCCCTTCATCTGCCAATTAAAGTGAAACATCAATGTGAGCTTAATGTCAGTGTGTAAATTAATTTTCTAGAAATGTATGTTATGTACAATACAGACTTAACATCCTTGATGCATACTTGTTGAAATCTACTGACACTCATACACTTTCAGGAAAAAAAAAATCACGCTTTATAATTTGAATTTGCAGCCATAATCTTTTATGTCAAGTTTCTGTTGTTGTCACGGATCCCCACACAAGCGCGTTATTTAGAACACATGAGCATTTCAGGATGGAGATTCTTTCAAGAGTATATTTTCTTACCTGTCTGTACTCAGAGGCCTTCCTATGATGCTTTCTACATTAAGTGCTATGGGTTAAACTTAACAAATGAACAGAGGTGGGTTTTTTAAATACAGGTGATAAAACTTGTTTATTTCGCCTTAACTGCAGAAAAATAACATGGAGTTGTTTGATGTAACCCCATTTAGTTATTAAAACAAATCTCTTCTACTCTAGCCTAACTGAGGTAGTGTTTGAAACTACTGTATAACATATGCTATCCCCATTTGTGGGAGAACTACATTATTTTCCTTTGGAGTTTATACCACTATTTGGTCTACTGTGATTGACATTTTGGTTTTACAGAAGCATTTATTTCTTATAACCAGAAGTCAAATAGTTACTGTTATGGTGTGTTTCCTAAACATTTCAAACATGTCTCACCACACAGATGTATTATTTGTGTCAATGACCACAGAAGAGTTGAATCAGTTTCTTTTTGCTCCTTTCAGTGGGAACTCATGAAAAGATAATCTTAGGAACTAAACTGGACTATGAGCAGCAACTTACAGTCTGCTTTACCAGAACCTGATGGTATGCAGTGCACGTAAGAATTCAGTGAAGTGATAGCTGCAAAGCAGTGCTTATGTGACATGATGAAATTTCCAATAAGAACAAATAAATCCTATGTTTCTCTAGGAGTTGTGTGTTACTGTTCACAGGACTACTTATTGAAGTCTCCAGTAGCATAGCTAGTCAGAACAGAGATATGAGCATCAGGATAAATTTCACTTAAGTATTAATCTGACAATTATAAAAAATGGTAGGAGTGAATGGATAAAAATACGTTCTACTTAGTACAGTCCAGCTGAATTATTCACCTATATCAAAATCAAAGGGTAATCCCTTCTATTACAGGCATTCTAACAAAGGTGGCCATGCTACTGTATATACACATTTGCATATATTTATACTACCTTTATATAAAGGCTTCTGAATCTTTAGATCCATGATAAAAGTGACAGGGATTCCTACTTTTTTTTTTTTTTTAGCTTGCACTTACTAGTTTAGAAACGGCACTAGTAACATGATAGAGGCAACTACTTCAATCATTACCAGTCACTGTATCATTTAACTTTTGCAACAAGTCTTAAATACCAGTACAAAATTATAAGTACGGCTGCTCCAAAATTTGTTACTTAAGGCTTTTCACTACAATTATTAGTACTGTCTGATGCTTGATCACTAATCCATTGAAAATTGAAATAAACCTTTGTTTTTATAAAAAGCTGTTTCTGTGGAACTTGGAAAACATTCATACTGAAGTCTCCTCACAAAACCAGCAATGATTAAGTGTCTTCAAGTTCAGTTTATACAACATTTGCTTACCTGATACAAATCATGCTTTTTAAAGGATTGTAGTTGAGTAAGACCCACATTTGTACTATATGAGCATGAGTGTAGAAACAGCAAACACATGCATAGTATTCAGGGAAAACAATCTGATTTCAGCATTTTAAGTTTTAAATTACTTGTTTTGAAAATCAAATTGTAGTGAAAATCCTTAACTGGTTCAGATAAGATACATGTATGTAAATGCAATGAAATCGAAGAGACTGCTAATAAAATGTCTTACAACTATAGCAATATTAAAATAACTTAATGAAACCTCAGATTCAGAGGCATTTCTTTCTGTCTGAAGTTACAAATCCCCAAAGTAGTGTTATAAACAGTACAAAAATCAACAGAGAAGGGCTAACATTAATCCCCTGGTGCCCACAACTACAGCATGGCTCCCCATTGCTGGCAGTGGAATGCACCCCCATCTCTCTGATTCCTGGTATCCAGGGTTTAAAAAGCAAGGCATCATTCTGCTTCTCTGGAACAGAATCGGAAGTCAATTAAAAATGTCTCTGCAAGTTGTCCTATTTCATCGTAGTTTATGGTAGAAAATGAAATGAAAACTTGTGGAGGTGTTCAGTGCTTGGCTCTTGCATATACTGGTTATTACTATTATTAAAACTATGGTAATGTCTAATAAATCCCCAAAGGGCTCAAAGGACTGTGCCAGTAATTGGTTGAGGAAGAAAATATTTTCAGTTCAGTCTTCAGGTACCAGTAGCTTCTGGAAGGTTTCGAAGATGATGTTCCAAACTCTTTATCCAGTCAGTGGGAGGTTGTCTGAGCATTTCAAAATCCGTATGTGGAGCACTGCCTAAGCAGAGGTCAGGACTCAGCTGATGCATCAATTACAGGCTGCTTCGTTGGGGTTGCCAAAATAGCCTCTGCCTCCTCATGCATCTAAAAGGAAAGGATGGAGTGTTAATATTGCTAGAGATTTTACTCAGGAGACATCACAAAATGGTTCCCTTTAGGATGTACCTATCCAGTTAGTCAGGACATGGAACCTGCATCCAGCCAGACATTTTGGAATATTCAGTGCACGTGCACCCTCCACTTACCTGCAAGAACTGAACATCTTGAAATAGCTCCTGAATGAACCTTCGGGATGGAAGTCGAAATGTACAATGTGCTAGCAAGTAGGACACCTCAGAGTAAAGGCATATGTCATCAAATGCTTGGGGATATTTCTCCTTAATTCTGAACAAGAGAATAAACAGAAATTTTTAAGTCTTGAACAGATTTCCATTGTATTAAAAAACCTCCAAACTTTTCAATAAGGTTGTCATCATTAATTCGTCAGTAATAGGCAATATAAATCCTGTAACTGACAAGAAAGAAAATGATGACAGCATTACTTTGTACAAAACTGGAGACATCTATACTAATGAGATGAAACAGAATATACAACTTGTAAATAGTAAAGAATTACTGCGATTGCCTAGGCTTAAAAAAGGAGACTTAGAAAGAGAACAGTGTATCAAATAATTGGCAGTCATAAAAATATGGAAAAAGATAAAACTGAACTTTTAAGCCTTTTCTTTTAGCAATTGTCAATTTCCAACGTCACTAGCCCGGAAACCTAGAAGTTATAACATTTAGTCCCTGGATTTATTCCTAGATTTGGATATTTTTTTAAAATAAATTATTTTCAAGAGTGGTACTCTTGCTTAAAGTGGAGCTGGGTTTCTCAAGAAGTCACTTTCAGTTTGCTATTGCACTTATCCATTCAGCAAAAATAAAAAATATTAGTTTCTTTTTTAAAGATACATGCTACACTAGGTATGTAATTACTACTGTTGAATTACTGATTTTTAAATGTTTGGTTAAGAGTAAAATACTAAATAAAGAGCAAAAATGTTAAGATTATTTGTTTAGCTTCTACATTGCATTCAATTATATCTGCCTGACAACTTCTGAGCAGTGAGATTATTCACTGTCCTTGAGACTGTAAGAGAATATTCATGACTAAGTGTTGCTAAAGCATCTCTGATGTATTGAACTTACGTCAGAAGTCCAGTTTCATGGCCCTTAGTTCCTACTGAACTGCTCAAATTGATAACTAAACGTAAGACCTCCTTCCGCAGAAGTATCCTGCACACTGGTGTGTCATCCGGGATTGACTTTACTCCTGGAAAAACAAATACAACAGTGTGGATTTAAACTCAATTGGCTTTGACTGAGATAATCCTACACCTTAAGTCTTAATATTTCTGTTGAAATTAGAACTTAGAACACCACTGTTTTCAGGAATTTAAACAGTTTACCTTTCCAAAAATATTTCTACCATTTAAAAGTAAAAACCTGCAAGATAAAGTTACAGTTGTGCTGTTACCACTAAATCATGTTGCAAACTAGATGAGCTTCTATCAGATAGTGGAGAATCTAAAAACCAGCTACTTCATAAGAAATCATCATAATTCAAAATATAATACACCAGTATATAAAAGAAGTCTCTCTTTACAGTAATTCAGTATTCTTAGACTTTTTTTAAAGTAACAGCTGTAGAAAAAAAAAGGCAATCAATTGCTTGTAATGTCAGGTATTTAATAATGTGCAGAAATGCTATACAGCAGACGGAGAAGAGTTTAGAACTATATTCTCCCACCTGGAGATGAATTATGTTTTTATTCAGATTTGTTTGGTTGGATTTTGTCCAATAAGGACCATTTTTTTGCAGTGAACATAAGTGAAATATAATTTTTTCACAAATCCTAAAATATACTTTATTAGTCATAGTCTCTAATATCATAAGGTTTTCAAACTTACCTAATACAAGCTCCGTACTCTTGGTGCTGCTGGCTGAACCATGGGATACGGCATCACTACAGCCTGAAATTCCAGAAAATTTGGAGGAATGCACATCTAAGTGATTGTGAATGGTCTGCCCACACCAGTCAGTATATGGAATGTCTGAAAAATCTGACATAAACAAGATGTTGTACCTTTGTTATTCACACTTTTCCTGAATTCACATGCTTTCATTATTTTTCAACAATGGCAAACATGAAAGATACTGATACACTGAGTACTATGCATAAAATCAGCTGAGAACTGGTAGATTCTGGACAAATCATACTCAAACTCAGAATAGATTTTTAAAAACATCTTAAAATATATGAGTGGAGTCTTCTCCAGACACTGATGGGAGCCTAAGAAGCTGTCACACATAGTACTGTTACTGATATAACCATGCTCCCTTTTATGTAACACAGTAGAGATGCTCTTCCATGTGCAGACTTCTCTTTGCCCACACACCTGTCACAGGTGTTTGCAGGAAGGGCTCTGGCAAGAGCCAGGCTCTCCTGCACCTCTAACTATAGCTGGGGTTTTATTTGCCACTCCTTCTCACTACTGAACCTGACCTCCAGCTCCGCTCTCTGAGCCATTCCTCGCATTTGTGCATCACCCCCTCTGCCAACACTGCTACCAATAAATGTCTAACAGTGCTGTAAAACAGTGAGGACTCTTAACAAGCATCCACTACTGGATTATCTTTCCATCACAGGAATTGAGAAAAGACATGTAACTGCAAGTTCTGCAGAGAAGGTTAGAAAAATAACTCCGAATCTCATCTGAATCTCAAAATATGAGAGAAGATGACTAAATCCCAGAAATTACAGCTCAGCTTCAACAGACTCCAAGGATTTTCTTCATTGTATTTTATGGCACAGAGTTGATTTGATGTCAGACTTTTCATTAGTTGAGCAGCAAGTGTCAGTTTTCAGAACACGCATTTTAAGTACTAAATAAGGTTTCAAATTTTTTGTTTTGGCATGCTCTTAGGAATATTAAAGAAACATGCAGACACCTACTCCTACGAAGTCTAAAAACTGGAAAGATGGAAATGACCATAGCAATACTCAAGGTTGTACAATGAGGTTATTAGAGAAATAATTTTAAGGTTAATAGCCAGTTAAACAAAAACCCTTCCAGATTATTTAAAGATGAACAAAAGCCAGCAAGTTCACTCAGTTTTATCACACTTCTCCACAAGGAACACTAACCTGTACGATTATAGGAAGAGCTCACTTTGGTGCTGGGCTGATAACCCAGAATCTGAATGCAGACACAGTAAAGACAGTTCTCATCTGTGTGCTCCTGGAGCCCTGTGTCCTCTGTACCTTCTAGGAACTGGCAGGCATCTGAACGGCTGGTATTCATTATTTCTGTGAGACTGATCTGCTGGCGGAGCATCTGAAAAGGGCTTTTGACAACATCACTTGCACCTGATGGAAGACCTGCAGATAAGATTCAGTTATCAAAAATACCCACAAAACCAAGCAATCAACACTAACGCTTTCAATTAATTTCCACTTTCAAGCCTTTAAAGGCTAGGGATGGAGTGCATGTGTAGACCTAAAGAATTTTTTTTTTTTGAGTAGTTAAGTTCCCAAGACTGTTAGCATTTGAGAAAGAGACAAAGTTTGAGTCCCAAATTATTAAACATAAAAAACATCGCAAAGGACAGAATTCAACCTCTAAGTACACACACTGTAAGAAGGTAAGTGGTAAATCCTGACATGGTATCAACATTACCAATACCCACAATAACACCAATACATTACCAATTTTCATAGTGTCAAATGAGATTAATACAACAATATACTAGATGTGAAATTATACATGCACCAATGCAAAAATAAACACAATTTAAAAAACTGTAACTTAGTGACCGTGACAGGAAGAAACTAGACTCAGCAATGCAGAAACAAGCAGAAGACACTTTAGTGACATGCTCTTTCCTGGGTGGAAAAAACAAACAAATACAATTTTGAACAAGAGTTACTTTATACTGAAACTTAGCAAATTACAGAAGCCCACTTTCAGCAAAATCAACTTTTTGTATAACATCAATATGAAAGGGAGAAAAAAAGGAGGACAACATCTATCCTAATAAACTATTAAAAAAACAGGGTCAAACCTTCTTCTATTCAGTTGAAAAAAACACATACTAAGACTGCAGATTTCTGACTTCTCTGGAGTAAAAAGGAGATACATTCCAGAGCATGCCAGGCATTAGAGCACTTGCAGTTCTCTTATCCCATTGCCTCCACTGATCAATTATCATGGACACACCACAGAAAGACAATTTACTTTCTGATATACACATCTAACATCGCAGTAAGTTCCTATAAATGAATGTGTAATCAGAGGGAAATAGTTCAATATGTGAGATTCATATTTTTCTAAGTTTAAATTTTGTTACTTCCTGTAATACAGCATCACTACAAGATTCTGAGCAGCATCAGCTCACATTATCAGAGATATATGCAGGTTTTCCTCCTTCACTTTTTTAGAGCAGGATCAAAATTTGAAGCAACACATCAGCTCAAACTAAGTAAAACAGGGAATTAAAGGCCTACTATCCTGACTCCAGAACACAGTCCTCAAAGCTTAACAGCTAAAATGATGTTTTCTGTAAAGAAAAATCAACAAATAAATTACCATCCATTATCCAATAAACAACAGAAAACTACAGTGAAGGAATAAAATCAATACCTCCTGCATCAGATGTAAAGACCCTAGATCCATGCTCATCAAATGGAGGTGAAGTTTTTTTCTGGAAATATGGAGTTTCCTTTACCTGGAATATTCAAGTGAAAATTAAAATTAATACAAGGTGATAATAAAACAAGAAAAAAAGAAAAAAAATCAATTTTATGAGGAAATCAAATGTTGACTATCTTTTACTACAGAAAAAAGATATCATTAGAGGAAGAAATTAAGAATGAGCTCCTGAGTACTAAAGAAAAGCCAAATGAGAAAAATATACATTTGTGAATGAACATTTATTAATGAAGGCTCACAAAGTGCTAGCCAATGTTAAAATGGTGGTGACAGGCTGAAAGGAAACCAGTGACCCACAGTGGCCATTCCTGATCTGTCCATGATCACGCTACACCACTGGAGATCTTGGGAATGCACTACAAAAGCAACCAGGACATCTAAAATGCTGCCTGTAGGAAGCAGAGCTGAGGCATTTGTTAACTACAGAAAGATCTGAGAGAGATGGAATAAGGTAACAAATATGCCACAAAGATTGTGAAGGAGAATGAAAAAGTAAAAAAAATAAACAGATACACAGTATAACATAATTTTGCTCTATGTTTAGCAATTTTTTGAGATTGGTAAGAAATTTATTTAGATTTGAAAGGCAAAGACTAAGTAAAATAAAGATAAGGAAGCCCACTTTCACCTTTGACATAGACCATGTCCTGGTTCTGATAATTAACTAACAGCATATTAAATCCTATGATGCATCAGTTTGTTAAATACAAATGCGTTTCTACCAAGTAGAAAGAGGAAGGAATTTGCTGAGATACTAAAAATAATCTGTTCTAATTTAAATATAAGCATCTTCAAATTTAGGGCAATATAATATAATTNTAACGAAGTCTTTGTTATTATTTGCCTTTAAATCATAAACCAGCCTAGTGATCTTGTGTGAACAGATTAGAAGAACAATTAGAAAAGAAACTTTAGTTGTCCAAAATACATTTCTTTAAAGTACCACACCCATTTTTCCTCATTTCTCTAGATTTACTCTATTCTGATGAAAAGGCAACAGCTGACTGCCTTTCGGTATGAAAATGCAAATGAACCAAATCAGCTAACACATACATACCTGAAATATTTCGTTGATATCCACTGGGAGAGCAAGGCCAATGTAATCATCAGAGCTACCATAGGTAGCGTTAGAAACCATGGAGCGAACAGAGGACGAACGCTGAAGTGTGTTTTGGTTAATAGGACTTAATAAATCTTCTTTATCTAATGAAGCATAACTTAAAGCTTTCATGAACCTGTAACATTGAAACAAATCACAATTGCAATTACTCCTCATTCTGGCACATTAAAAGTAAGAAAGACTGCTGATTGAAAGACCATCTTCACCTTCCTACTGCAGATCTCAGAGCTTGTTAGGACAAATTAAAGCTACAAGCTCATTGCTTTTTCTGCCTCATATTGTCTTGCATGGTTTGGCAGCTCCTGGAGTAAAAAATTCTTCTTCATAATTCTCAGTACAGGAACTCTTGCCCATCCTGCAAACCCATGCATTTTCTTCTTCAGCATTCCAGCTTTCAATATTTACAGCCCAGACACAGCCAGTAAAGATTTGGGCTTCCGAACTACTAACTACCTAATTTTGAAATCCACCTATGCACTGAATATTTATTTCCTGGATATTCACAAACTCTGAGCTGAGCAGGCACATCCCTGCAAAGGCATACCTTGAGCCTACCAGTGATACACACAAGGAGTAATTTTTCCCCTGAACTCCAAAGGAGCCACCCAGTAGGTTACCCAAGCACAAAGTATTTGTTCAACATGAATGCACAAGGAACAAACTTAAACCTGCACAGTGACAGCTGACTGTGGCAAACAACTTGAAAACAAAGAAAGAAACAGGATGGGAAAATGAGACAGGAGAGAGGAAGGTAGAGAACAAGTCCTCAGTGCTGACCACAGCCCTGATGATGGAAATTTCTCATTTGGCCATCTGTCATTTTACTTCTTATCAAACATAAACACCTAAAAATGATTTCTGATAATGAGTCTATGTAGATGGCCTATATGCATTGGATTAAAGCTTGCTAATAAAAAGACACACCTCAGGAACAGTGAATTTGTATTGCAAATTATGGAAGCTAAAGTGAACATCTGATTTTTTTACTTTTTGCCTTGGAATAAGTTTTCTATTAATTTTTTTATTTTAGATGGACAATAAAATGTCCTCTTAACCCTACATATGGGATTTATGTTAAGATAGAATTGAATTATGAAGGTTAGACCATGGAAGCTTCATGAAATTATTATGCCATGGAAATGCACAATATACAACTGAGAGGATATAAATCATTTTCTTGTTGGTAATTCTGACCAATGCTAGTGACAGCAGCAATGGACTCACAGCAGAAGTCAAGCCATACCTCAAAAAATGAGGGAAAAGACCTCAAGTTGTGCCAGAGGAGGTTTAGATTGGATATAAAGAAAAACTTCTTCACTGAAAGTGTTGTCAAGCACTGGAACAAGCTGCCCAGGGAAGTAGTTGAGTCATCATCCCTGAAGACATTTAAGACATGTGGATGTGACACTTAAGGACATGGTTTAGTGGAGGACTTGGGCATGTTGTGTTAATAGCTGGACTTTCCAATCTAAGTAATTGTGTAATCATAAAACTCAAAAAGTTACCAACTGCATCAAATGCTTCATAATAAAACATTCTATAATTACTCTCAACATTAATTAAAGATAGAGGTATTAATCCCAAACATTTTTCCCTGCTTTTCTAAGAAAAGCTAACAGATACAGCATTAGTAGTGATAAACACCAAGCTTTCATGAAAGAATGTCTGCAGGTGATAAGAGTGAGAGCTACCATCAGGATCCAAGATATGATGTTAGTATTTCTGGTTGGTCTTTAAAGACAAAGGTGGGAAATTTATCCTCACAACGTTTATGCAAAGAAAAAGGCTTTTTAACCTTCTGAATGTAAAGAACAGCTAAAAATATTGCAAAAGTAAATCTATGAATGTTAGCTGCTACTAACACACAAATCTGTCAATAAACTGTAAATGAAAATTTCCTGAAGACTGACAGAAAAATTGATTTGGCATTTAAAAAGGACAGAATTTTTCTTTTTAATTATGTTTTAAAAAGCAGCTAAGGACAGTTTCAGCTGGACCATTAAATGTACTCTGAATTTATTAGTAAATACAATCTGAAATTATAAGGACCATAATTTTTCAGTGGGGACACAGCATCACTAGCAAGAAAAACTACATGTACTAGTTTCACTGCAGTCTTTCCAACCAATTATATTAGCAACAAACACCATCTGAATCTCTGAGTATGCATGTCTGCAATTATTTAACCTTCTCAGAGATACTCCAGACATTTCAGTTCAGTGTTAAGCAGGTCAGCTCAAATCCTTGACTTTATCCACTGACACAAGTGAACATGAACAGCTAAGCACCAGAACAGTCCATATGACACAGCGTGCAGGATCAAAGTCACTGTAGCAAGGCTGCTCTGCACATCAAGGGCATGACTGCAAGGAATGGTAAAGCTCCACTTACAGACATTACAGAACCTGTACTACCACTAAAATGACATTCTCTCATTCCTGCACTAGCACAGGATGCCAGTGACATACCAAGGAATGGCACTTCCAATTTCCAAGATAGCACAGGGTAACTACTAAATCGTCCTTAACCTAACCAACATACTCAGTCTAGCTCTAATTTACTCGCCACTTTCACGGCATCTTTCCACAATGATGTGAAAACACCAACAAATAGTTTTTGTTTTTTTTTTTTAAATCAGGACATACACTCTCAACTGGGTATGAGGAGGGCAGCTCAAGGAGTGAGCATTTGCTTTTTCTGCAGTAAGCAGATGACTCATGTACCAGTAGCATCTCCCCCTTCTCTCATTCGAGAGATAATAAGGTAAAACCAGAGATTAAAAATGCTTTTTCCATTTCAACAGTAATGTGAAAATCCAATGCACTAGCTAAAAGATGATGTGAAAGAAAAATTTAATACAAGAGCTTTTAAGGGAAAGTTATTAAGCAGTGACTGTTGCAGCTGGGAACAGTGTCAATGTCAAGAGCTAGACATCTTATATAACTATCTAATTAGTCTTCAGAACATCTAATATTGCTCAAAAATAGAGGTGACACTGCTATCTAAAAATAAATGCTATGAGTAAAATCTTTGATCTGCTATAGCTAAGAAGCCAAACTGACATTCCTATCAGTGGTACCAGTATCTCATCGCTGGTCTCAGTGCCACAGTGAACACAAATATAGCATATTGGCAGGAGGCCCTGTTCTAAAACCTCCCCAAGTGACATAGAGAAAATTCTCTTCTGAAATATAGCTCTGACTTCATGGGCAATTCAGTGTGTTTGCAACTTCAATAATGTCAGCAGTGTAACTGCATTTTTTATATTATAAAATTTAAAACAGGATGCCAATGTGATAAAAGGAAACTCTTTCCTTTGTCACCACCAGCATTATAAAGAGTTGAACACAGCTATGAAAGCTGGGCTTCTCTGATTACAGCACAAAGTTGAGAATTATCCTTCTGTTATTCACTTAATACCAGTACTGCTTCCAGTGAAGTTATGAAGCACCTTGCAACAACTGTCCTTTTAGGTGCAAATAAAAAATATTAGGAAGACACTTAAGCTATTCTTACAGCACTGAAATAAGAAACAAGCACATAATAATTTCTTACCGGCTTGGGGTTAGTCGAGAATCCAGGCTGCCAGACTTCATGGTGATAGTGTCAGTAAACAGCACATCCTTTGCTGGAGATGCCAGGGCTTCTGAGTGAGACAGCGAGGGATGCATCCTCTGCTGCTGCAGGCGCTTTAGTGTAGCATAGCCAAACGCATCTCGAGAACTTGTGTAGCTGAAGTTATAGTCAGCAAGACTTTTTATGGTAGCAAGAGAAGGAGCTTTAAGAGACTGAGCTCTTCTGGGAAGGGTATGAGAAGACCCTGGTGGAACCAGGGATACAGAGTTGGATTTTGAGAGAGGCAGGTGGTTAGACTGTGGTGTTGAACAGTGACTTGGTTTAACTGTTTTTGTGCTTATGACAGTACTCAAACTTCCACAGTCAGTATCTACATTTGTAGCGTCCACACCTACAGTCTCCCTTGAAGGGCTAGAACTCATTGAACTTATGCCACTTGTTGTGGTATCTGTATTAAAACTTAAGCTACGACTCTTGAAATGTGTTTGAGTAGTACCATCTCCTATTAGCCTTTCTTTGCTTGTGTTTTCCCGATGAATTTCATTTCCTAGACCTTTTGGCAGCTTCAGATCATTTTCTCCGATACTCTGGGTACAATCAGTATCTTCCACAGGCTTACTTCCAACAAAAGAAGTTTCTAATCGTAAAGTCTGGATTTTTGGAACTCTGAAAACAGGGTTCAATTCTTCCCCAGAAGGGAAGTCTATGCTACCACTAGGTTCTGTTACTGTACGATTTCGCCTCAGGCCTGATTTACTGTCAGTTGATGTCAGCTTTCCTCCTTTTGGATCACTGCTACTTCTGTGTTTTTTATTCGGTAGAGTAAGAGAGTTTAGAATGCGATTTTTCACAAGTCTGCTAGAAGAGAAAAAAGGAAAGGGACTACGGTCTTTGTCCTTTGAAGGTCCAGGTCTGTCATAAAATATTTGTTCTGCATCTTCAGTAATATCTAGGAAGAAAGTACTGGTGGAAGTACTACCAAAACGGTCATCCTCCATGATGAACATACCTGAAATTATACAAGACTAAGTCACACAAAACAGGCATTTCTTCAAAGTCTACAAACTATGTTGCAAAATAGGAAGCCATTCTACAGAAGCCCAAGTGGGAGTCTATGCAATTTACTGCAACTTTAATTCCCCTTTTTTTTTCTGCAGAACTCGGTGCAAATTAGCTATCTTGAGGAGTAACTGAGCTGAAGATCTCATTGCTTCAAAAGAAAAGCCATACTATTTTATTTCAGCACAAACACCCAGATACTAGAATTACAATCTAAGAACTCCTTTAATGATACCTAAATATGGTATATTTCTTATTTTAAATTCCGAGAATCCACAGAAAAAAAGGGAACGCTTTAGATACTTGAAATACACAAAAATTTAAATACAAAATTCTGTGTGCCTGTGTGTACACCCAGAGAACATAAATACTTATTTTCTAGAATATTCCTTTGAGGACAACCACGTGTATCTATCTTCATACCTAAGCAGAGCAGTTTCCGTAGCATGTTACGGCAAACTGCCATGACTCAACATAAAAATTAGTAACTTAACCCCATGTGAAAATTTTTCTTCTACACCAATGTGAAGCTAAAACAATGTTTTACTCCCTCTGATTTGTCTGCATCTCTCTGAATGGGCCTAACTGTCCTATTGCTTGTACTGTTTTATTGCAAGACCACACATACACCACTGGTCTGAACCTCATCCTGCCAAAAGGTTCGTAAGAACATTAAAATTTTTGTAGTGTTTTAGGCTCTTTGCAGGCTTTTTTTGTTTGCTTGTGCATTTTTCTTCTGTTTGCTTGTTTTGGTGTTCTGGTTACTTACTTGATGGAGCAGATT
>VZTB01008013.1:3588-19368 GCA_013397245.1 Thryothorus ludovicianus | reverse complement strand
TTCAGGAGAAACTTTACAAAACTGAAAAATAGTATATTGCTAATTTTTATTTGTAAATCAATGTAAGCTTAAGAAATTCATTAATATATATGAGAACAAGATATATTAAAAAATAAAAATTATCACAAGAGCCTGATTACAGGAAGCAGAAAAGTACTTTTGAGAAAAAGCCCAAACATTAATGTAGCAGCACTATTAGACAAAATACCATCTATTTATGCTTTTAAATATTTTTAAAATATATTTAATAAAAAAGATGGAATAATAAATTCTCACAGAAATATAAACAGCAAATAAGTTTTTTATAGAAGAGGTGAAAAGTAGTATTGACCTTTTTTCACAGATTACATTTGTTTACTGCATATTCTTTCAGACTTCCTACACAATTCCACAGTTGCATAGGACTCAGTCATCAGTGACTTTAATAATTGGTTTCCAATGAAGTAAATGTCTGTATTCAGGTAAATCAGGTAAAGCTATTTGAAAACTGACCACAATTACCATCTGAAAATTTTATGTATAAATCAGATACACATACCCTCTAACAGACAGAACTTCACAATGTTGAGCAAGTGCCATTATGTCAGGAATTACATTCTCCTCTTGAAGCAAGTTAAGACCCCAATTTGATGATCCGATATTGCCCTGGAATTAGATTTGTCAAGTAAGTTTTGATCTTAATGTGATTTGCAGCACTATCAATGTAAAGCTTTGACAATTTTGTTTGTTGGTAGTAGAATCTGAAGCCACATCTCAAAGCAGTTAAAAGATCTAAGTACCCTCTCTGGCATTTCCTAGCTAATACAAAAAAGCACTGTGTATAATACCTAAAGCTGCTTGAAGTTAGAAATACTATGTATTCCTCACTTCACAAATTCTACTACAGCCTGCAGCATGATCTTGATTTATTTATTTTACATTCCTCTTACACAGGCATCTTGTTATATACTTACAGTATCTTCCAGTAACAGTCACCTTGGACAAATATTCCAAATTTCACTTTGGGGAGAACAATAAGCACATTTAGGAGTGTAGCTTGGATACACACCAACACTAGGTTTTTGCCTGTCCCAAGTACCAGGGTGTCAAACCACATGGATCAACATTGGCAGCCAACATCCTTGCAGAAACATTAGGGACTACTACAGTAAATATATTAAACTCAGATCATGGCAACTTTTAACTTGTAAATACCAGTTCCATACTAATATTCATACAGCAATATGTTATTCTTATTTGCTAAAAATATAAAAAGATAGTGACTACTAAAAACCTCAGACCAAAACAGGTGCAGTGAACCATTTTCAACTGCAAATATAGTTAAGGAACAAAATGCCAACTTGAAAAAAGCAAACATTTTTTGAAAAAAACCCGAATTTCTTATTTTTATAGAATTTTGCTTAGTTATTTAAGAATCAATAGTTATAACAGAACTAAAAAACTGCAAAACCTAGTAAACATATTACTAACCAAGGCCCAAAGAGCTGCTTTCAGCTGCTTAATTCCTTCCCACTTATCCAGCATTGGGGAACGAACAGTGTAACTTAGATCTGTAACAATACTCTGAAGGAGAAAAACAGAAGAAGGAAAATCTATGTTGAAAATGAATAGGAGACTTCAGTCAAACAGGCTATCTTGCATTTATAGTAAAAGTTAAAGCAATAATTTAAATCACGCACTCTAGGAAGAACAGCAGTAATTCTGGAATAATAACCATAAATTAACAGCACTGATAATGCAAAAGAAAATTTTAATGAAATCATGAATTGCATTAAGTTATTTCAGACATTATAAATATATACACTATATATATGTATATATATATATATATATATATATATATATGCAATATACATGTTTTCTCTTGAACTTTTTAAAGAGCATCATCAATTCATTAAAACATTTACCAACCCACACTACAAATGAATATAAGCAATTATGGCTTAGGGTTTGTTTTCTTAGAATTTCAAAATATTGGAAAGATTTTAATCCCTCCTCTCCTCTTCATTTTGTATACTTAAAAGGACACACATAATTTTATCACATGCATAACTGTCAATATACAATCCACAGAGACTAACAAGTTTTTCTATTTATGAACTGGCTTTCCATGCTAAGATTTTGCTAGTAATTTTAAGAAAAATGTTGCAAGTTATTTTGATGATATTTCAGTGTTAAGAAGAAATGTTACAGAGATTAGATGGCAAAGACTGTCTTTACAACTTAAGACTCATAATCAACTTCTGTAATGCCTGTCCAAATGCCACTTCTTTTAAAACTTTTTTCAAAAGATTTTACAGTGATCTCTAAAACATTTCATGTCATAAGCAATTATTATCCTCACCTGAGACTCCAATAAATGGCAGCCTGTTTTATGGTGCACCAGTTGGCCATAAAGGTGAACTGGCAGGTAGACATGTGGTCGCTGTAATCTGGCAGAAAGAGAAACATACATAGTTTTCTCAATACTTCAGATATTTTGTTCTAATAAATACCTCACAGCAGCTTCCAGCTCTGTTCCCCCCTCAGGATGCACTGAAGGACCTTCCCATCCCTCTCCACCGGCAGGGCCCAGCAGGGCCCGCACTGAGGCCGCCCCAGGGCTGAGCCCAGCGGGACCCTCCCTCCCCGGGCCGGCTGTGCCGTGCTCGGGGCTCTGGGATGGGGATTGTCCTCGGGGCTGCCCGGGCACTGCTGGCCCACCCTGAGCCAGCACAGCCAGCCCCAGCTCCCTCTGCAGCTGTGCAGCCGCTGCTCTCCCACTGTCCCTGTGCCTGGTGTTACTCCATCCCAGGCGCAGAATCCAGCACTTGGACTCGCCAAATTTACCCCATTTAAGATCGCTCGGTGCTCCAATCTATCTAGATCCCTCTGCAAGGCCTCTTGTGCCTCGAAGGAGTCCACAGCACTTCCCAGTCTGGATCATCAGCAAATTGCTACTGGTGCATTCACCTGCTGCCTCCTCTGTTGATACAGAACTGGCCCTGGATAGGAGCCTGTCCTGAGGAACACCACTGGTGTGACCAAGCACCAGGCAGATTCACTACAAGTCATTGGGGTCAGTCCCCCAGCCAGTTCTTCACCCACCATACTGTGAACCTGCTCATCCCATAAATGGACAACTTGTCCAGAAGGATGCTGTGAAGGACAGCATCAAAAATGTTGCCAAGATCGAGGAAAACAACACCCACCACCTACCCTTCACCCAGCAGATGGGTGACCTTATCTTAGAAGGCTAACAACTTAGTTAAAGAAAACTTTCCCTTTGTGAACCAATGCTACCTGTGCCTGATGATTGCATTGTTCTTCAAATGCCTATCAACAATACCGAGTATAATCTCCTATGTAGTTTTTCCAGGAACTAACATTAGACTTTAGTAAGTCTGTACTTTCCTGGGTCTTCCCTTATGTGCTTCTTGCTAACTGGAATAAACTGACTAGATTCCAGTCAACAGGGAATTCCCTAGACTTTTGGTAGACAAGAGATGGCTCCTGACACAACATCTGCTGGCTCCCTGTACTGGTGGGCTGGTACTGATGAGGCCAGTCCCTCAGCCTGGTGGGGCCTGGCAAGCCTTCAGCTGATACAGATGTTAGTGTCCACAAATGGAAAGTCAGAGTTTCCACATTTGTGCATCTCTGGCTCAGGGGACCATGCAGCCCAAGGTCTATCAATACTGCTAAAGACTGAGCCAAAAAAACCACCATGTCTGTTTTTTCTTCATCCCTACGAGTCAGGTGATCATCTTCAGCAGGTATTGATCCAGTGTTTTCTTCAGACCTCCTCTTTCTTGTTGTATGACAGAACACTGCTCAGTTTCAGTCCTGAATGAGCTTTGGCCTTTTGTACCGTCTCCCATCTTATGTGAATCACAGTTCTATAGTCATCTGGTAGAGGGTGACCTTCTACAGATCATATAATTAATTTCCTTTTGCTATTGAGATTCATGAGGAGTTTCTTGTTCAGACATGGTGGCCTTCTGTCCCACTTGTGTGACTTACAACAAACATCATGGGATTCCCCACTCCTGTGCTTCTAAAAGATAGTTCCTAAAAATAGACTAGCACTTCTGGATTCCTTGGCCCTCAAAAATTTACTCAGCTAAAGTAGCTTCACAAGTGAGCTCTCCTGAAGCCCTGGAGAGAAAAAAAGCACTCTGCTGTGTTTTTTCTGTGTTCAGTTACACTGAAAATTTTTAACTTAACCATGCCATGATCACTGTGGCCCAGGAAATCCTGCCTCCATCACACGTCCCACAAGCCCTATATTCACAAATAGCAAGTTGAGGAAGGCATCTTTCTTAGCTGGCTCATTGAGTGTCTTTGAAAAGAAGGTATCTTCTATATACTTTCCCCCACAGAGAATTTCCAAGGCTGTTTGCCATTGCATTACAATATTTACTGTTGATGCCTTGAAGTTGAAATCTTTCACAGGAAGCCAGGAAGAACAAGAACGACTGATCCAGAAGTTTCTGCTAATTGTCTATAGAATGACTCATCAGTACTAACATCCTGGCTAAGCAATCAGAAGCAGACACTCACTACATCACTGCCGCTGTTTTTCATCCCCTTAATCCTCACTCAGAGGTTTTCAATCATATCCCCTAACTTTAAGGGCTGTATAATCAAACCTCTTCCTTATACAAAATGACACATCCACATGCCCATCCCTCCTGAAAAGCCTGTAGCCCTCCATTGAGTCCTGTGGAACTCAATCCACCAAGTCTTAATAAAATGAATTCTATTAAAGCTCTAAAACTAATTATATAAAAAAGCTCTGAAATAAATTATATTAAAACTCTGGGAGCTAAGTAATGCAACCCAGTCCATCCTGTATGTTTCTCATACTGTGCTGATGCACTGCTCCAGAAGCAGAATAAACTGAAATCCCATTGGTACCCCTTTCACTCTTACATTACAGTTTACAGCTCTCCTGATCAATCCCCCAGCTTGTGCCTCAAAACAAGCTTTTTTTGTTTTCCCAAATTTACCTTTGGTTGCTCCGACGAACATAGTTATCCCCATCAACAGGTTTGCGGTATGTTGTAAGTGCCTCATTAAGTTGTTCTTCAATCAATTCAACATATTTTAAGTTATATTCCTATAAGAAGATAGGTGAGGATTGACACAGTACATTTAGTGGTTTATGGTGTTATAGGATGGAATTTTTACAAGGAAGAAATAATTGAGGTTCCTTAAGAAAGACTGGATTTTTTTTATGATCTAAGGGGCAGGCTCAAGAAAATGAATGCACTTCACACACATAATGAGTTTGCAGAGTCAACAATTGATTTCGTAATTAATTCAGGGGATTTGTTAAATAAAGGAAGAAATGCTTCACATCTGTCAAACTCAAATAATTTCAATATCTCATCATGCTTTTCAGTACTTCTTGAGAAGTGACACTTAAACTACTAAAAAAGTTGCCAGCAGGAATGAGATCAATCTCTTATAATCGATTACAAAACCAAAATAACATATCAAGACTTTATTCAAGTTATAACAATAACGAACTTTTCTTAATGGTCTTGTTTTCCTCTTTACTTCCTAACAGCATCAGCCAACTGTCTTCATGAGCTCTAGATTTAACTTTAATTACCAACAATCAGAGGTAACAGGTATCTTGAAACGTAGCATTCCTTTGCACACTTCTCTAGATAACAGACTTCCACAACAACCTATTATAGAAGGTCACCACACTCCTGAAATATTTGCTAAAATACCAAAATTATATAAGGGTTGTGGTAAATCAAAAGCACACTTGTAGAGAAACTATGGAACTCTAAGTTTTTGTCAACTTTTCCCAGCAAAAACGTTATGCCTCTGATGCAATAAATGTATTTGCAAAAGCCTTACAGGTACATTAAAGTGCAATTACTTTTAAGAATCTCTGCTCTAAATCTGCTTATTTATACACCATTCCTCCTAGTATCTAGCAAACATTTTCTTGTTAGCATTACCTTTTGCCATTTTTCCATCTGTTTTGTTACATAACCTCTTTCATTTAGATATGAAAACCCCTTTGGGATGGACAGAAATCTGTAAAAAAAATCCACCAGACTAAAATTAACATTCTAATTCAAACAACTCCCAGCATATGAACAAAAGGAACACTTATTTATTTCCAAAATGTGAAGTCAAACGGCATATTCAATATTTACCTTAGGAGTAGAAGCAAACCCTTGTCTCCAAGATGAGAAAGAGCTGGCTTCATTTGGATAAGGGCATGAAGGTTGGCCTAAAATAATTAAGAACACATAAAGAGTATTTGGACACTACGTAATTCTGAAAACTGTAAAAACTACACCAGTCTGCCTGCAATAAAGCAGCAAGTTTTTCACAAGAAGTATCAAATGTCAACTTAATCCTAATATTATCAATTTTAGGTATCTTCTGTCATTAAATATAAATTACTTCACAAGAAGTATAATGAACAAAATAAGTTGCAATTCGTATTTAAATACAGGCATAATCCAGAAGTCTATGTTTTCTAGTAAGTAATATTGCAGTAGTTTCATCCAAGGGGTCTTAGAAAGTATTTTAAGTCAATCAATGACAATCAAAAAAGGAAATCATCAGTAGCTTCTTGCATATTTGTACTTTGCTAATAGGGAAGGGGGAGGGAAACAGCTTAAGAGTAGCATACCAAAAAGAGGTTAAAAAGAAAAGGGATGCTTACCTTGTCTTCACACGCTTCATCTAGAATATCAAGTGCCTCAGAAGAAATAGTTTTATTTTTATCATGTAACTGGGTTACCAGTAACTCAATCCCCCAGTTGCTGAAGAACTCTACATTAGCTCTCAGCAACACTCTTAAGTGTTTTGTTGCGTACAACCTGCAGCTCTGCAAAGTAAGGAAAATATTTTCTTGAATGGAAGAAAAAAACTAACACAGTTAATGATTTATAACTTCTAAGAATACCTTTAAAATACTTTACTTTGCAGTAACTGTGATACATACCTATCTATTAAAAATACAGTTTATTACAGAGCTATTTCTATCTTAGCAAATGGGAAAATTGAATCTAAGATCATAAGTAAATTAGTCAACATAAGTGTCCAATCCTGTATTTTTTATTATTGTATTATATTGTAAGTTTTAAAGAGAATTTAGAAACCAATTAAAAAAATTATAGTCACTAGGGAGCTTCATCTTTCAATGAGTCATTCCTTCAACCTCAACTATCTTCACTACTTTCTCCATAAGAGTCCACTTTCTCTATAGGACTCCACTCTTTATCCATAAGAATCATTATAATCTTTGACAGTCTCAGAGAAATATCTTCAATCGACATCCTCCTCTTCCAACATACAGCTAGACATTTAAAGCTAGTACCTGCTTTCTCTCTTGTATCTACTCTAGAAGACACTGTCTGTTCAGACAACAGAAACAACTTCATTTACAGTAATGAACATTTTTTCCTAGTTATATTTCAACTTAATTCTTATCTATCTCCCTGACATCAGTGCTTGCTTGTCGAACATTACCTTAAAAGTCAAGCGTTTCGTCTGTCATATTCATGTAAGTATATTTTTTTTATCCCCATTCACCTTCTTTGATTTAGAAGAACAAATCCCAATGCCTATTTCTGAACCAAAACCTCATTCCAGCAGTTATAGCATCTACTTAGTTCCAATACACTGACTAACATCAATCATTATCAGAATATAGCAGAAGGCTAACTTGCTTAGTGCTGCTAGAAATACAGATCTGTGACAACAATGCCCTCACAATTATTTAAGATGCCAATGACCTAAACAATCACACCACACTTAGTTACACATATCAAGACTTTAGCCCCCTATCATATGTGAGAGAAAGCTCTGTTTGAAGGGTTTAATTTCTTGAGCACAAATACAATACAGAGTATGAAGTTCACAACATATTCTAAAGCTACACTTGTAGGAGTTTTATTTCTTTGAATACAAAAATAAGAACTCTTTTCATATATAACAGCTTTAAAATAAAGTCATACATCTTGAATAATAAAATAAATGTCTAGAGGGCAATAACAGAGGAATGTAAGTTGCGTTGAACTTACATCAGTAGCTGCTGTCAGGATTTTAGAAAGGATGACTCTTGCCAATCCATCTCGGCTATAATCCAGACTAGAAACAGTCAATTTTAACAAGTGATCTTGGTTCTTCAAAGAACAAAGATTAAGAAGACTGGAGGCATGGAAGGAGAAAAAGAAGAAAATAAAATTTGAACCAACTTGAGCCATCAATTATTTAAATATAAGTACTTTGAATTATACTTTTATTATTATAAATGCTGAATACTAAGTATGTTCTTGTATGAAATGGAGTAACTTTAAATTGTTATAACTATAAAGTCAAACAGGGATGAAATGATGCAAGAGGAACTGAACTGCAAGGGGAAAAGCCCAAACTGACACCTTTTAAAAGCTCAGTAAAAATTTTGCCAGCATAATTAGTGATTGTAAGAATAAAAGTTAATGCTCATGAAGCTCTGTGAAGAGTTCTTCATTGTAAAACATTGTGTATGAAGCTTGCCATTAAGTTAGTCCTATCAACTGTCCAGATTTTATTGTATATCAAGTTTTCTGAAGCCAGCAAAAAGCTAGCTTTCTAAAAATCAACAATAAAAGATAAAAAGGAGTACATTAAAACACTTGCATTTTTACTTAAAGCTTATTATATGTTGATCAACTAGTACTAGTCAACAGCCAATTTATTCCCAAAGAAATCTAAGTTTATTTATACCTGAACAAAATTTTGAGCTTCAGAACTTCACTCAAATATACTGAACTGAAGTTTTAAGTGCAACATAAATCAACATTTCACAAATAGTATGGTACCTGCCATTTTTTCATGGCTTGCATGTTTTGAGTTTTGTCTGTTTTTCCATTTCTCCATACTGCATCTTTCAGTATACTATAATCCTTCCTGATACACATCTCTGTCATGCAGGTGTGGATAGGAAAAAGTAAGCTGTTTATGCCATAATCACTTCTCTCTGCTTAGTAATGACAGACTAGAAGACTTCAGAAAAAAATGGGGACCTTTACCTGTAACTACACCAAAATAACCCTAAAGTTTTCAGCTTTTCAGATGGTGGCCCTCATACACGGTTTAAAATTCATGTAACTATTATAGTGAAAGTATTCAAACCAATTAAAAGCACTCACCACTGAAACACATTACATTTTTCAAGCATTTTCACTCCATGAGGGTGACAAGATAAAGTACCAAAAAACAAGAAGTAGTGCTGGCTAAGGGTATTTAGTAAACCATTATTCTGAAGACTCCGTTCAGGTTTCATTCCTGATGAAGAGTTGAGCCAAAGTACAATATCTTTAACCAATTCCTCCAGGTAACCTTGTCCATCCTAGCAAAATAAAGTGGAATAGCATCTGTTAGTAATAAAAATGTGTCTCTTCTTTATTGAAACTCATGACTTTAAATTTTTTTAAATGTATAAACACAACACAGACACAAAACAGAAATGCAGGCTGGAAAACAATTCAGACTGAAGAAAAAGTTTCAAGGCAAATAAAAGAGCTAAGCATGGAGGCATCTTAGGACTAATTCTCTCTTTCCAGGAAAAGGGCGAAGTATTATTTAATGAATTTTCCTCTGACATGAGGCATAAAATCTTTAGCACAAAAGGAGTTAGAACAGGAAGGTTATACACAGCATAAATAATAATAATACAAAAATCCTTCAAATGCTAAGTTGCATTTAACAAAGCTGTATTTAATAAAACTTCTACAAAAACATAGTCATCTTCTTCAAAATTTCAAAATGTATTTTTTAATTACACCATTGATTTTAGATTTAACACCCAAAACCTCAGAAGTCATTATCAAAAAATAAGGTTTTTCCAAATGGCATTCAGTGGAACCACTCAATTCTACTTCCAGTCTTGAAGCTGAAAATTTCTTACCTCTTCTGATTCAAGAAGAAATTCAGTAAATTGACAACCCACAACAGTGAGCTGCTTTGCCTTGGCATAGTCCAGATCCAGGTTAGCATAGAGTTTACTGCTAGGCTTGTAAAAATACAGCAACCTCCTTACAAACCTGTAGAAAGTAAAATAGAATTGGCTATTTTTCTGTATGACAAGGACAGGTTCACAATACAAAATGATACTAGTAGAAAAAATGGGTTATATTTAACTTGGTTTCTTGGCAGTAAGTCTTAAAAAATTACCAAAAGAGTAGCAGGTAACAGTAGTAAGTCTATCCAGACACAATTTCAGAGATGTTGCAATACTGTGTTATAAAGGGTTTTCTATACCATGACTTAATATAAGCAGAGGAACTTAAAATCCCTGTGCTCTCAGAAGTTACAGCTTCCTTCTCATTCTCTTAATTTATTCTGCTGTAATTTATCCTGTGGCAAGTTTCAAAGGTGCTATTATCTAGACAAACAAATAGTTTAAAAGAAACTTGTGATAAGAGTTTTCTTCAGGTATTATAGTTACTGCTACCGGGAAATACAAATTTTTATGTTCAGACAGGAGAAAGTCTCATTTATTCAGCAACACTACTTCCAAACACCTCACTTTACCATTTCTGATGCATAATACAATGATTGCTAGCAGACTCTCAGACTTTTTAAAATCACAGTAAGCAATGTAGCTTGAGTTTTGCATCGCAGGAATAATCACTTTTTTCCTCATCTCAGAAATTCTTCAAAAAATAAGCACACATTTGTGCTTTAAAATAACGTAAAACATTCCCTCAGAAGGTAGATATGTCAGGCCTTAAGAAAACTTAATTACAAAACTGCACTTATATTTGAAAAAATCAGAGTAATCCACTATCCCTAACTCCAAACATGGGACCAGTTACAAAGGAAATCTGAGTGTTTAAGTTTTCTCAAATAATCATTCTGAGTTACTAGCCATAAATATATATTGACATACAAATTAATACATGTATCTGTCTATGTGTATACTTAAGCGTGTATGTGTGTTTATCTGTGCGTTCAGTTTTGGGGCCCCCGGGCCCTTGGCTGCAGGAAAGACACCAAGGGGCTGGAGTGAGTCCAGGAAAGGGAATCAGAACTGGGGTGGAGCATGAGTCCAATGAGGAGCAGCTGAGGGAGCTGGAGAAGGGAGGCTCAAGGGAAACCTTAGTGCTCTTTACAGCTCCCAGTCAGAGGCTGTGCCCAGGTAGGAGTGGTCTCTTCTCACCGGTGACAAGTGACAGAATGAGAGATTAAGGGCTCAAGCTGCCTCAAAGGAAGTTTTAATTGGATATTCTGAAAAATTTCTGGACTAAAATAGTGGTCAGGTATTTGAATTTCCCAGGGAATTGCTGGAGTCACTATTCCCAGAGGGATTTAAAGGACATATAGGCATGGCACTGGAAACATGCTTAAGTAGTGAACAGTGATTCTGTGATCTTGTGCGTGTACATATGCTGTATTTCTATGAAACGAAGGAATCTTTAAAAAAATATCTGGAATTTCATTTTAACAGCTGTAAGATCATCACAACAACACTAACATTAAGAAAAGAATCAATTTACAGAAGTAGAAATAAATTAATGTACACTTGAAAAACAAAGTGGCAAAAAATTTTTTATCATCAGCAGTGAAACTAGAGAGATTTGGGGCTTAGTTACTTAGAATTAAACAGGATCATCAGCATTTTAAAGCCATTAAGCTCCCAATTCTGCAGAAAGGATCAATGAACTATAGAAGCTTCACACCAATTCAATTCTAGACTTTCCCAATTTATTTGGAATTAAATAATTTGGGCATTGAACAATGCTTGAGCACAGCACAAAACCATGGAATAGGAACACTGTCCCACATAGGTAGCTTGAGGAGTGTGTTGGTCAGAACCGCAGACACTGCTTTAGAGAAGCAACGTTATAAACCACCAGATTTAGAAAATAGTCCTTTACCCCAAAGTACAGACTGGCAATTAACAATTCAGGAAAACACAGAAAAAATAAAAATGTAAAATTAAATTATGGTTATGATAACACTGGGACTACTGCTTATGTTGTAAATACTTCATAAAAGTACCCTGACTACTTGGTCAAAATTTAAAACAGAGCCACACGAGCCTTTCAGCACTAACTCTATCTTTCGGGGTTTCCCTCTATACACGAAGTAGCTTTTCATGCCCACAAATACAGACTTATTCTTCAAAATAATGTAATCTATTTCTGAAACATATGCTAAAAGGCACATCCAAGATCTAATTACTAAAACTATGACCACACAGATGCAAAAGTAATAAAAATGTCTTACTGACAACAGACATGAAAGGAACCAGAGCTGTACTGGAGATTTTTTGTTTGTTTGTTTTCCAAATCACACATGCTTCTCTTGCCATTAATAGCAACTAGAAATAATTTCCTTTTGATTTTTGATGAAATCTGTAGTTAAAAAGCTACAAATATAGACTCAACTCTGCAGAAATTTTCCAAGCTCTGACATAAAACACAACTATTTGAAATATCGTTATTAAAATGAATTTGAAATTAATATTGAAATATCATTATTATTAAGCAACATTACTAAGGTTTAAAATCAAATTTAGCTTTTGGAAAGCCAAATTTATATCTTAACTTCTTATCTATAGATTAAGTTTTAGAAATGTAATACATCTAGGGAATATTTTACTGCAATAGTAAAAATCAGTTTTCCAAATTTCTTTCTCCAAAGAAAGTCTACATAACTTTTACATACCTGTGCAACTGTTCATCTTTGTAGTTCCTCAGATTTATATTTGGCCACTAGAAAAAACAGCAAATATAGCATTATATGAAACCTGTACATCAGTCTTTCATTAGTCAGTAAAATTCACTTATTTCTATCAGTTGTATTTACCTACTAATTAGAAAGTTTTCTTGCACCTAATGTTACATCTTAAAAACAGACATTGTTTAATTGAAAAGCTCACACTGCATCGTTCAAGGATTGTTTGATTTTTTTCTAGAGAAAGACAGGGAATGTTGGTCACATGCTACATGTATAAGACCACAATTCTAATGAAAACAAAAAAACTATGAGAAAAGCTGATGAAAACCAAACAATCTTGCTTAGTTTCTTTTCTTCAAGGAACAAAAAATTTGATATCCATAAGAGGGCATTATTTTCTGGCTGCTGTTTTGAATATTCATCAGATTTGGTTTAAAAGTAATCATTTTTCTCTCTTACAGATCACTTAAATGCTGCTTATTAAAATGGTACTTAAATTCCTGTGTTGATACTCTGTAAGACGTATTAAGAAGGCCCACATGAAAAATAATACTCTCTTCAGGACCTATTCTTTCTTCCCATGATATTTTCCTCTGTTTTTACAGCCATCTGCTGTCTCTATGGTTTCAGTTTTCTTTCTGCTGCTACTAGTGAATATCTTCTTGTCAGGAATGGAAAGAAGTGCATCAAACATTCTTCTTTCCTGTCTATGTGACACAGTTCTACATTTCCAGTTGGTATTCCAGTATTAAGACACACACTGCACTAGTTAATGATTAGTAAAACTGACTACACCAAGTAACAGTGCCAGGTACAGATGAGGCTGACACTTCTGCTGCTCTTTTAGCAGCTTAGACAGCAAGCTGAGCAAATGAAAAAGGCAGTAAGGCACCACCTGAGATGCACACAATGAGGTGGTTAGACAGATGATGCTCCACGGATACAAGCCTGCAACAGACAAGGGGGAGGTGGGCAGCCACCTGAGAACAAATCTGAGACACTGGAATCTGGATCCTGCTCATTAGAAGACTTAAAGACAACCACTCAGGGAACATTATCTCAGTTTACACTGGTGTTACACAGGAATAGAAATGGTTAGAAGTAAGCCAGAAAACACACACACTTCTCATTCAGAAAGAAGTCTCCAATTTTCAGACATTAGGAACTCTTCGACAGGACACTAGAAAATACATTGCTGGGGAGGTCTGAGATAGCAGAGAAACTGGCTGATCGACATAAATTTCAGTTTAAAAAAACCCAAAACACATTAGAGGTCAACTACATAAGGCTTCCACTGTCAAATTACTACACAGACTAATTAACAGTGAGATTCTGAAAAACAGTTTTCTGATAATGTCTTTAATACAGAATCAAAGATAAAAATATCTGTGACTAATAGTTATCTAGTAACCAAGTACATCTTATAATGGCAATAAAAAAGTCTGAAAACAGTGAAATCTGGTGGAGCAAAGCTACTGTCATGTACATATTCAGGTCTTTATACCAGACAGATTCTTGCTCTTTCAACTTTATCGGTCCCTGAAAAAAAGGCACAGAAATATTTAGTTTCTTTTCTTTTTTTCAATAAAACAACATAGTCTTGATTATGACTGTCACCATTAATCTTTTTCTGTACTTTTACCATCTTTGTAACAACACAGTAAGGACAGTAAGAGAATGCTACTCAGTTGAAGGATGGCTATGATGCACAGAATGACATTTTGAAGCAATTTTGGTTTGAAGACTATATTAAGTACTCAGAAAGTTTTCTCAAGCAAAGCATATTTCTGCTTACAAAAAGAGGTAGTATCTTACAATCTGTGCATTAAATATATTTAATGTATCTAAATATATTTAAAACAATACCCCTCACCCCATTAGTTATTTCCTTTATGATATAAAAAGAAATCAATACTGTAATGAAATCATGCACAGAAGTATTTGTATTAATTCAAAACATTCAAAGAAGATTTCATACACAGTTCAGTCTAAGCATCTGAAATTTAATCTAGAACCCATATCTTACTATAACTTTCAGCTCACATTATTTTAAAAAAATCTGCTATGAATCTGAACATAGCAGTATCCCTCTGAAGTCTGAAGTATTAGCAGTTTTAAAGATAATATACTTAATTCTATAAAATTTATTTCTATACAAATAAAGATATGTAACATTGAATACATGCTTCTTAGGAAAATTGTGAATTTAACTATTGTGAGCTTTTTGAGTATAGTTTAAGGGTTGTATAAAAAGAGACTACAGCAGAACTGACTAATCTCAGGAGATTCTAATTTCCTGAAATAAAACAAACCATTAGATGTACTCTGGAATGAATATTAGAAAGTCAATGCTCACATGTGAAACAGAGTTTTTCCCCAAACAATTTCTTCAACAAATTATTATGGCCTTTGTAAACTCACCTTCAGTATGGTTCCTATTAGATTCCAATTCCAATCAAGGTTCTCTTTGTGATTGAGAACTTGGCTGTCACGAAGATTCATGATTAGTGCTTCCTCTGTATCCTGGAACACAGACAGAAGAAATTAATTCATGCAGGTTTCCCGGAATCATCTTTTTCAGCCCTACCATATGAAGTACTTATCACTTATGCAAAAGTCATTAAAAGGGCTGTGTTTACAGTAATGTGCATTTGAAGGTAAATTGTATGGCTACAGTACTGCATTAATAAACTAAAACTATGAGATCACAACTGGTCGCACAAAGCAGTAAAAGTTATTGGAATTTCATTCCTCAATTTCTAGAAATGCAATTTAGTACCCACAAGTACTTGCAAGACAAATGAGATAAAAAGATTCTACACAGAATTACACATATGATTCTGAATTACATTGTGAGTGCAGCTTGAGGGGTAGGATCCAAGTCTCCAGAACACAGTGCCATATTCAGGTGTGAAAAATGAATAATTGTAATACCTTTAAAATGAAGATGTCTTTCTGCACACGGTACTGGTCCCTTTTTTGGTGTGTTGAGATTGCTTTCTGAATAATATGATCTAAATGGAGGCTGTAAGGTTTAGGGCCTCTTTTCTTCATCTCATGAAAACGTTTTAAGCAGTTGAGTGCTGCACTTGC
>VZTB01008005.1:547218-565935 GCA_013397245.1 Thryothorus ludovicianus | reverse complement strand
AAATTTTGTTTTTTAAAAATTCCAAAAAAAAAAAAAAAATCACTTCTGGGAAACTACACACACAAGCCTAGGGCCAAATCTTTTTTCTTGATATTTCTGATAACTGCTCTGTTTTGCTTCTTCTGTTTCCTTGTCAGAAGGATCCTGTTTAGGTTGTTTGGCTAAGAGCAGTTGGATATTTATTCATTGATCTCTCCTTTATTGCATTATCTTGAATTCTAATTAGAGTTTTTCAAGTCCTATTGCTTTACTCTCCAAATACAGCTACAACAGACATCACTCTTCCATTTCTGTAGAGCTGTTCAGAGCCATGGAAGAGCTGTCCTTTTACATTCTGGGACTAACCACACTGCCCAGCAGTTCTCCACAAGCTGCTTTCATTGGCAGTTTGATTGAATGGGTTTTTTCTCCCCTCACAAATAACATGTGATTCCAAGTGCCTGAAAACGTGTTAAGTCACTTGATGTTAGGAGAGATTCTGTAAATAGGACTGGGAGCAGTCCTCTAGGTGTTTGTAATTAATCAGGCTCCAAACACTTAGAGCTTTTGGATGCACTTGTAAAAAGTCAAAAAATGTAAACAGTTCTTTTTCCCCTCCCCAGGAAGTCTTAATGCACTAAAGACGTAAGAGAAGAAGTTAAATTGCCAGTGATCAAATCAATTACACTTCAGATCAGACTGTGGCAGGGCTTTTTGGTTCTCAACCAGATGGAACTAGACTCCTTGTGTAGGAGGTATTATTATTTCTTGTCAGGGTTTCAAAATGAACATAGGAATGCGTAGTAAAAAAATTTCTTTTTTTTTTTCCAAATATACTAGAACACTTAGAGGAAAGACTTTGTGGGAGCTAATGCCACTAAAAGTTATCAGACACACTAAAAAATACTGTCTTAGCCATTTCTTATTCTTCTGATCTTACATAAGAGAGAACATAGATGAACAGGATATTCTCCTGTGCTGCAAGGCAAAGAATAGCCCCTCCTTTTTAATATAGTAAATTCTTAGATTTAGAGTTCAGGGTTCTTTTGGCTGTGGTTTTCTTATAGGCTGAAGTTTCTACATTAAGAAAGCTATGGTGTAAAAACATACAGGAGACAAATTACAGTGGTTTTTATCTTAGTGTAATTAGTAGTTGAGATGAATCCAGATGAGGGCACAGGCTATCTGGAGGCAGAAGCATTTTTTTATCCTGTAGAGATAGGACAGCTTTTTTAAAAAGCCTCTGTGTATTAGGAGGGAATGTGACTACTGTGATCGGGTGTAACCAAACCACCTTCCCAGGTGAAAAAAACCCCCACCATAAACAAATGTGATTTGTTTACTTCTAATTTAGAGAAATATTTTGTAAAACCAAGTGCTTTTATGGTTTAGTCTTTCCAATCAAATTATTTGTTTGATCTGGAGTACAGATCCCTCTTGCTTTGAGCGCACTGCCACCAGCCTCTGTAAAAGCTTTGAAAATCCCTTCAGTACTTAGAAGTGCAAAATTTAATAGGGCAAATTCCACCTGTAACCACCTTGAAGAGAATTATTCATGCTCGTGTGGATAAAAAGATTGTGTCTTAGCTTCAATGCTGAAAATGCTTATAATATGACACATCATGCTATAAGGAGCTGTCATGTTAGCAATCCTTACTGGGTCCTGTAGGCTCACTGGAGCTCTCAGTCAGCAAATCCCATACATTACAATGATTGCAAGATTAAATTCGTCACTGGAATGCTAGTAGTGAGTAAGGAAGTGGAGTTTTTAAATGCCTCCTTTTCAACAGATGCAACATGATATAAAATAGCTAGAATAAAGAATGCACAATCCAGCAAATGAACTCTTGCTAGTTTCCAAGTCTTGCTAAATGTAACATTTTTCCTAAGAATTTGGGTAGCAGCTAAATGCATCTAACTTTCCTGAAAAAAACTCCAATACATAAAAAGTGAGTGACAGGAGGCTGGTAGTGTTTTAGGAATCAGAAAAGGTGATGGTGTCTGTCTACCCACTGGAGGCATTCAAACCAGCACCTCCAGAGGTTCTGCCTGTTGGTGTGAGACCTGCACCTCCCCTGCTGAAGCTGTTCAACAATTCAGAAAACAGTTAAGACAAGGACCCGAAATTAGCCATCTACTCAGGAGAATGGGGGTGGGTTGGTTTTGCCATCTCTCAAACTACTCTCATATTTTTATCAGGTCTCTGTGTAGCTACCCAAACACTTCTTGAGGACTAGCCTGATATAGGAACCACTAGGTGACAAACATGTGTTCATTCCTGATTGCCTTCTCTGGTGCCATTAGAGCTTTGATTCTTTTGCCATAACTCTTACAGACACTTCTTGTTTTTTTTTTAATTAAACTGTCTGTGTCTGCTGTGGTATTTTGTGCAATGCCTGGTCCTGTAGACATGTGTGAGATGAGCAGTTGCCAGGCTTGCTCCCTCAGGGAATATAGGGGAAGAATTGCCAAATTTGTGGATTCAGGCTGGGATTAGGACTGAGATTGATGTAGAGTTGTGCAGCTTCACCAAGTCTTAAACAGTCCTAGGCATGTATAGCAGTTCAGGCACCTGAGGTACATGATTACAGGAAAACTTAGCTATGTATAGCCTTTAGCTGCCTGAGCAATCAGGAAAGAGAGGCAAGGTTGGAGGAGTATGTGTTTGGGCTTTGATATTTGCATTGGGCACAAGTCCAGCTGTGGGTACTTAGGCCTTTACTGGACCCAGCACTTAACTTCTTTGCAACTGTACACCCGTCTTTTAATTGGAAATAATTCCCAGCTCTGTAAATTTCCAGATCAAGAACCTCCAGATGCACAACGAAATGGACACAAAGTGTTTTTTTACAAGTAGCTGGTATTTTAGGATAGGTTTATGAAGGCCTTGTCTTCAACTTTGTGGATAGTTCTTGTTCTTTTAAAGGCTTAAATGTTGCTGCTGAAAATGTAAAAACACAGCAGAAAATAGACAATGTTGTTAGAAATTAGAAAGTAGCCTTAACTACTAATTGATGTGTTTTTATCTGAAAGAAATGTATATCATTATGGCTTGTCTGCTGGATAACTTTGCAGTCAAGAGAGTCCCTGAAAAGAAGTCTTCCAAGACTCCATAACTTCAGAGCAGTAACCAGAAAGGCTGCAGCAAAGCTGGAACCCTCTGGGGTTAGCAGGGTGAAGCAGGACATACTTTTCTGTTTTTTTTAACTGTGCACGCATACGTTACCCACACATGCAGAGTCTTGTGTCAGCTCAGTCACAGGGTTTGGGAATTCAACCAATGCCAGGGTCTGTGCATGAGCTATGACAGCCATGCTTGTATCTGTTACAACCATGACTTTCAAAGAATTTATTTAAATTCTTTTTTTTTTATTTGATCAATGGTTTATGCAGCATTAAAAATAGGTTTCTTCAATCACCATAACACAGCTTTCAAGTCCATAAATCTTACAGCCATTGCACTACCTGTTGGAATCCAAGTTTTGCAATTCTCTCAGTCACTGTCCGCAGCGTTGTTTAAGAAAGAGAAAAATTAACCAGTGGTGAATTATGAGTGCTCTTTCATGTGTGTGTTTTGTTCATTTATAAATATAAAATGTCACAGTGTGGTATTTTATATTTCCAGTGTAGAAAGGTGTTCTCTATTGAGTTGAGGAATCAGAATTGCATTTCCCCATACAGGCTATCCCACTTGAATTTCAGCCACTTTTAGAGAACTTTGAAGCATTAGAGTATACTGAACTGAAAGAACTGCTAGGGTTTGGGGTTTTTTTTTTTTGTTTCTCAGAATAAAGAATTAGTTAAAAGGTGTCTGAATTCAGCATAAAAGACATATGCAGTTTCTGTGATCTAGCAAATATGCCCAAACCCTAAAATTCCTGTTCTATGTAATGGACATCTTTAGTTGTTCCCAGGAAAGTAACACTGTTGTGTGGTGGTTAGGTTCAGAACTAAGATCTGGAGTAAAAGGAGTCAGTGTTTTTACATTTAATGGTCTCTAGTTCAATGACACTGGCTAGGGAAGGAGGCAAAATTTGAGACTAGTAACAAGTAGCATATTATTTTTTTTCTGTGCTTCCTCCTTTGCCTCACTCAATTTACCATGAAATTCAGCCACTGACAACCACAATTTTTTTTTCTTAGAGAACAGAGTAGGATGAAGAAACACAGTGTTTAAATAGAAAAGACAACCATGCATTGCCTTAGGAGCTGCATTCTGCATGTTTTGGTAACAGGAACTACAGAAGAAAATTAAAAAGAAGTGATTGAGGTCTATCTAATATTTAAAGTCTGAAACCATTCTCAATTCCTACCATCTCTACCCCTGCCCCACATACAAATATAGATCTCATTAATAAAAGGAGATTTTTTTAAAGCTCTTTTAGTTCCAATTGATAATGCTACTGCCATGACACTCATATTTAATGTTTGTTATGTTTCCATGTGTTGAACACATGGTTAGCAGCTCTCCCAACCATCAGGACTCATGTAATCACAGCAAAGCAGCCATCATCATAAATAAAGAAAACATGACAACTGAAACTACATATTTCCTTTTCATGGTAAACTCAGATGATGAACTGGAACTCAATGCCATTGTTCACCTAAAAGGCTTGGGCATGGTAGACCTAGACCATGAGTGTACTTGGAAAATGGTTCATTTGACTGTTTCATTTTCATTTATTTGAAAATCTTGGCTTAGTTCCCAATCCTGTGAGTCAAGTCTTGAGTGACAGGGTCCTTCATGATGGCAATGCCACATTCACATTTATGTTTCAAAAAGTGTATTAATGTGTGTGTATGCACTTGTACCCTCAGAGTAAGTTTTGTATCACAACTCAAATACTCTCATCAGTTACACAGTGCTTTTTTTAAACTAGAGTCAAAAATATTTCTTTACCAGACAAAACCAATGTTTCAGGGCATACACTTTATTTTGTATAGCTTCTTTTAAGCACATTATATCTCTAATGCATTAGAGGTAATTAACACACTTGCAAATTTTAAAGTACTCTAAAAGGTTTTAATTTGATGAAAATTCTAAACAACAGTATCAATACACATGCTCCTTAATTCACATGCATCATACAGGTAAAAGGGCAATTACACCTGGGCAGCTATTTACATTCTTGTAAAATATTGGTTTGGTGAACTCTGAGTGAGGAGGGGTAGTTGGTGTCTTTGTTCATTGATTCTAAAAGACCAGCACTGTGATTATTCTGTCTAAAAAAAAACGATGTATACATGTTTGGACTGTTAACAGAATGGTAGGAGGGACAAGGATTTTTGCTTGTTTTTGTGGTGGGTTTTTTGTTTGTTTTGTTTGTTTGTTTGTTTTTTAAATCAGTGTGGGACTAGGCAATCCCAGTACCGAAAGGCAGCTGTACCATGAAACTGAAATTAAAATAATGAATCTCATTATCTTGGTGCAATAGCTATATTTTATTAAAATTTCACAATAGTACTACTGAGTCTTCCTGGTGAAACACTCAAGCTGCCTGATGAACTCAGCAGACAGCTGCTCACCACCACACACTTGACTTGTTCCAGCAGACAGTTCCTGTAAGACACATCATTGTTTTGTGCAGTGTAAAGATTTTTGTTTTTTTCTCTGGCTGCATTTAAGACAAAGCCAGGCCTGAATTGTGATATTTTTCCTTTGCCTGCAGTGTGCAGGTCTGCCATACACAGGAGAGCATCTTCTCTGGCTGCATGCAGTCTGCAGGCAGCCTGCAGGGTGTCCCTGTTCTGGCCAGTTTGCAGTGCTGGATTTCACATCTCCACACAGGGTTGGAGTGACCTGGAATGCTTCACAGAATTACATGTAGGATTACTGATACTATTAAGCAATCAATGCTTCTTTGCCCATCCCGTTTCAAGCCCCCTGTTTCCTGTACAAACCTCCTTTTATTGTGCACTTGTCCTTAGTAAGAGCTTAAAAAACAAAATAAAGTGTCATCGTGGTTGTTTCATTTTTGTGATTCAGATGGATTTTACTGGAGCTATAAGGACAGAATGTAACTCAGATTACTTTAGAAGTATAGATGGAACAGTCAAGAGTCTGAAGAAACACGGATTTCTTAGGAATGGCAGTCTAGCCTCCAGCAACCTGGAAGCCTTGTGGCTACACCAGTGGCTGGCAGCAGGGTGAGATGGAAGGAATGACCATTTCACACACTCTGGGCCACTGGGCATCAGCAGGTTTTAATGTCAGATTTATGCCATGATATGTGACATACAGACTCTCTGTTGGTTTTGGAGCAATCTTTGTAGCTTTGCAGCTTTCAATACCTGTGTGAGGGCTAAGCAGGAGTGCCAATATAAAGAGTAAGCTTAAAACACAGAGAATACAAATTCTGTCACATGAACAGCTAGATTGCTCCCATCATGTTCCAGCCACTGGAAGCCAAGGGAGCTCTGTGATTCATAGAAATTCCTCATTTTTGTGTCATGTGTGAGTGTAAATCCCACTTCATAACATACTATTCAATTTTCCCTTCAAGATATTTTTTTGAAAGGAAATACGATGAAAGATATGATAGTCCATTCCAAAATGTTAGAATTTTGCAATCTACCCATAAATGGCATGAGAGGGCCAATTCTCTACATACATAATTTATTACAAATTATTAAGTGGTGGGACAAAAAAGGAAATGCCATTGACAGTCATATTTTTGCCATCCTGTTAACTTTATGTAGTTAGGAACCTTAATTTCTTATTTGGATTTTTTTTTCTTTTTTCTAAGAGGTCATCATTACTTTACTGTGTCTTTCTATAGGATGGGAAACTACTTCTTTGTCCCCACAGATTTATAACATTAGCTGTAAGCTTATGGTGTTTTCCATAATTCCAGTGCTCCATTCACATGGCTTGAAATATTCAGGTGTATTCTCATCTTTCAGAACAGGAGAACCCTGGAATATAAAGTTCTTCCATCTCCTAGGGGCAAGAAGGCAATTTAAGCTTCCCAGAACAACTTCAAGAGCAATGATAGCTACCAGTGTTATTAGAGTAACGTATTTTTTCAGAAGATCAACTGTAATGACCTTCATATCCTGGATTTAGATTCAGAGGTTGTTGACACAATCTTATTAACACAGACAAATGTCTCCATCTTCACTTATAATTTAACAACACTATAATGCACAAATGCTGCAGTTACTAAGACAAAGAACAGCAGGGAAGATTAATTTTCACATAACAGTTCCATTGATAAGGAAGGAAGATGTTCAAGTGTTCAGAAAAGCTGTGGGCATGGAATGATTAAAACTAACAGAAAAATATTCCAGTGAATACAGTCAAAAAGCAGTTCTTTAATTTTTAAATTTTCACAGCAATAACAGAGACAAACGAGCCTCTGAAATATTTTGGAAAATGTCACTTTGCAAACCTTGTAGATTGCTTAAATGTTTATTAAAATGGACCAAAAGCCAAAATTCTCTGCGTAAAATAAATACTTTGTCTTTGCTAAGTAACAATATTTGTGAACAAAACATAAAACTATAATTTTCATATGTCAAACAGAGTAACATTTAAGATTAAATGTTGGAGTCAGATTTGGCATTTTTTTCCATCTTCCTATTTACAAGCTCCTCATTAAGACCATTTACCTCACATTAGCTATCAAAATGACTAACATTTTCAAAGTTTGCTCCGTGACTAAAATAAAAACAACAGAAATGTCCTTTTACCATAACTTAACAAAAAGCAGAACCATACTTTTATCATCTAGGAGAACATGCTGTTATAAATACAGCTGTTTTTCATCTACAATTATATAAATAATAAGCATGCTGCCATTCACAAGGATTTTAATAGATGATTATATATAAGCAATATCATGATCTAGAAGAGGATGGCATGAGTTTTTATCTTTCATTTTTACTGTACTTATTTAGGATCTTTGTCTTCATCTGAAAATTGTGGAACAGACTTCTTTGCTACAACGTTATCCAGTCGCTGTCCTTGCAGATATGGGTTTACACTCTGAAAAAGTTTAAAATTATTTAAACTTCTTAGAAACGGGGAAACAGATGAAAGGTTACTAAGATTAGTGAACATATTTATATGTATAAATAAACATAAATATGTATTTCTTGTCTGTCAGATATTTACAGACTTGGGGAAAAATTGCTTCCAGGGATTAAATCTATAAGTCAATCAATGCTTTGTTTCTAATTTTTTTTTTTTTTTTTGTGCAAGAATTCAATTCAATACACTGCAAGGAACACAAGTGAAGGAGGACTATCAGGAATATAGAACAATCTGAATTAAACACTGCCTTTTTGCTCCACTCCTCCTTTCCCCAGCTCAGCAGAGAAGCAGCAGCAGTTCTAAGTCCCTAATTCTTGAGGCAGGACAGAAGGTGTTAGAGAAGTACAGGTAAGCTTTAGCTTCAGTCACTAGCCCTTGGTGGACATTGTGCTGGAATATGAATTAGAGACCACAATACCATTTTGACCAAAGCCTCTTGTTCAGCCTGTCTCCTCTCCAGGAAACCCCTCCTTGCTTCCTGTCTTGATGCTGAGATAAAAAACTGCTGGCAAAGAAGCAGAGCCAAACAAGGTTTTGGCATAGAAAATGGCTCTCCTAGCGCTGCCAGAACAAGGGAATGCTGGAAAGAAGATTCCTGGAGAGGGTTTAACTTCACTTTGCACCATGCAAGCAGCACAATGTGAGGCTGAAGTTGAACAGATCCTGTCTCAGAACTGCTTGGAGATTGTAGATGGAGTAAAGTAGAAAGCCTATGCTTGAATAATTTTAGCTATACCAGTGGAGTAAAATGTATTTACTGTATTTGCAAGTGGCAAGCAGTTCAGTGGAGCTTCAGTATGAAGTATCATTTACACCTGCTTTCTGGCCTGTTACAGTGTCAGTGTAAGCCAGATTCAAGTGTGTATTGTCATCTTCATATAGATACAGTTAAAAGTTCTAGCATGAAGGTTTCTGATGCTAATAAAAACTATTTGCCTAAGGACAAACTTCAGAGGAATGCAAATTTTCCAGTATCTCCTGATTCTTGTCAGGCTGACTGTGTCACAGAAATTATTTTTCTTGAGATATTTCTATACTTCTTTCACCAAGACTTAAGAATTTAAAAAAAAAAAAAAAAAAAGACATTCAGAATGGGCATGAAATATTTATTTTCAGCTATCCCAAGTATTTGTCAAATCTCTGGAAAACATTTGGAGTTTATCTGTCTTCAAGTTTAAGCCCTTGGGTTTCTCCAGATTTGTGGATGCTATCATTAATACTTAGTCATAGCACAGAGCAGCTCTTTTGCTTACTTCTGTTGGGTTTTGGGTTTTTTGCCTGCTGCAAGTGAAAACATAAAAATATTAAGATCCAGAAATGAATGTGGAAAAATCTTTGAGAATAAACTAAATCCAATGCTTTAAATTGTTAGAAATAAGACATATGTAAATGATTTGTTTGTGTTTGCTTAAAGAAGTTCTGTTTAATGTTAATTTAGTGAAATTCAACTGTTGCATAAACTTCTAGGAATTATTTGAAGATTCCTAGGAAGATTAATTGGTCTTTTTTTTGGAATGGTACTTGCTAGCTACTTTTTGAAATAAAGTAGAAGAGAACGAGACTACATAAAATTTTGAATCCTTCTTAACCAACAAAAGAAAACACAAAATATAATGCAAAGTACTTTGGCGGATTTGACTAAAATGTGTTTAATCCTATGCAGCTGTGCAGAATTCAAAGTAATGCAAGTTCCCGAGCACCTTTGTACACAGCTCTGAGCCCACAGCAACTCAGTGATCACAGAAATGGTCCTGACCCTTCTGCACAGGGCTGTCTACAAGCACAGAATTTTAAAAAAGGGGAGAGCTGCTAGTTAAAATTAGATGTCACTGTGAACCTCCTTGTCTTGCAGTGCGAGTGCTGCAGAGAATCAGCAGAGCAGCAAACAGTGCCTTTGCTGTGCATGCCTGGCTGCACGTGTGCTTGGAGAGGAACGTACAGATACATGAATATACACACGTGCTTGGGAAATGGGGGTTCTAGCCTCCAGCAGTGCCTCTGTGGCTGTGTCACTATAGCCCTGCATAGACACAAACCAATCTGTTGCCAGATCCCAAAACTGTGCAGAAAGGTGTGGAGGAGTGGCAGGGAGCACCAAAGGCAGGAGGGAAATCCAGTGGCCTTTTTGATACCTAGAAAAACACGCTCTGCTGCTGAGAGTTCTAGGTCACTCTTCTGCTGATAAATTCTGAATTGTTCATTAAAGCATTAGTAATTATTACAGTATTACACAAAAATAATTTAAATTCTAGTGAATTTAGCATTAAGTGACATGTCGGTGCTAGGAAAATAAGTCTGGTGTAAAGTGATGCAGGTTCAAAATTCTGGGCTACCCCTGGCCACGTAACTGTCAAGCATCTCCAGCTAATACTTCTTTTGTATCCAATTATGTCAGTCAGCTCACAGAAAGAAAATGTTTTGGTTTTCTTTTTTTTCCCTCATGTATATGTTGCATGAATTCCATTCTAACATGCTATTCTAGCTATTAATAAATATTCTGCTGAACTACTTCCAGAGTAAATTCTACTTAAAAATTAAAGTCAGGTGCTGATTCTTTTTTACTTTTCAAACTCAAAAATCAAATGTAAGCATGAAGCAGATACAAAGTTCAGGTCAGATCGTTAACTTATGGTTGAAGTGTCAACTGCCAGTGATGTCTGAATCAGGAAAAAATTAACTCAACTTCTCCCTTTCTAGCAAAGACTTAAAGTTTGAGAGTCAATAAATAAATCACCTTCGCTTATGCTTGTTTCTTAAATTATATTTACTTCATTTACAATATAAACTGTGCTGTCATATTTTGAAAAGCTACTTTCTGGCAGAGAGCTAGACTTTTCCTTTTTGTAAAAATAATACACCAGCAGCGAAGCTAAAGATTTCGACTCTTCCTGAAAGTGGTTTTTTTTTCTTTAATAAAAGAAAGGCTGACACTACCAAGAAAGAGAGAGCAGTGAGGCAGACTGTGCAGAATCTCTCTATGTGGGTTGCCTTCCTTGTTACAGTGAGAGCCTTTTCATCTTTCAAGCAACTGGGACACAGAGACAGGAGTTTCATCTGAGGTAGATCAGGTAAAGAACCACCTCTAGTGTTATTTACCCCCAAAAATATATTCATACACATAGATAGTGGTAATTAAACTTACTAATTTTTTAGTAGGAAATCTGTATCTCCATTTTAGAGATATTTAAATAATTTTAAATGATTTTAAACAAGTAGGGTCAATTTTAAAAGACAGAAAATATAAAGTCTTGTAATGTTCTACACTTAAGTGTATCTTCTGAAAGTGAGAGGCTATTTTGAGAAATAAATCTTATACCCACTGTTCAGTCCTGAAGCTGGCTATAGTAGTTTTTCACAGAGAATCTATCGCAGAGACTTTACAGATAATCTACAGTATAATACAAATGCATTAGACTATTTCTTCATTTCAACAATATGGTTTTAATTTTTATTAAGCCGCTAGATTATATAGGGGCTATAAAATATTCCAATAGTTACCCTCTTTCTTCTTTTTGGACCACCACTGATTTTCTCAAAGAGTAAACTCTTGCTCTGGAAGGGGAAAAAAAACAACATAGCCATCAAATCCATTACACTCTTTTTTAAAATACTACTTCTGCTGTTAAATATTATCAGCTCTAGAGGAGTGTGTAGTTTTATGGGAGAAATAAACCACAAATAAATATTTGTGTATTCCTACTAACATTTGCAGTTCTTCAGGACCAGTCACAGCCTTATCAACAATTTAAAAGCCAGTAATTTTCCACTATGTTATCCTCCATGTTCAGGCAATAAGTGCTTCAAGTACATGCTATATAGAAAGGATGTTCCCCATCATGTGATACATGGTATAAATACATGTTTGTATTTTTTTTTTTTTAAGAAAAGGAAGAAGGAAAAAGAAAAATAAGAATATGAGGGAGAGGAAGCAGGAGTCTTGCCTCTGGTATATCTTTCTATGCATTTGAGGTGACACAAGAACAGGAGCAAAAAATACTTGCTTTACAGGGGATTTTCTTTAAAAAAAAGAAATAGGCATCATTCCTACTGTTTTGTTGTCTTTACTTACTCCCTTCCAGATATCAACACTTCCAGTGCAAAGTTCTGCTGAAAAGAGTTCAGCACCAACTCTTCCTTTGTTTAAGTAGTGCCCTCAATAAAGTTTCTAAAAACCATTTGGTCTATAACATTTTTAACAGCAAACCTTTTAAAAACTGCCAGAAACATCTTGGCAGAAGAGAAAGTTATGATCATGAGAAAAGAAAAAAGAAAAAAAAAAGCCAACACAAAAAACCCCCTCTGACCATAGTTTACATAAGTGCATCCACATATTGTTGTATTTCTTATAAGTAGTGAATTCTAATAAAGTCTGGAATAACACACACATGTTCAACACATTTTGTTTCAATTCTGTGTTATGAAGAAAACCAAAACTAAACCCTAACCTGAAAATGGAAGGAGAGAAGAATTACATGTATAAAAGCAGAAGACTGTATAAACAAGGCCATTAATTCTGCTATAAACAACTGACCTAACATTGATTATATAAATAGAAAGTGTAATTCTAGCACGAGACAAATTCACCAAACACTTCTAACTCTTTCTGCAGCCTTGATATGAGAAAAAACAAACATTTTCAAGTGTTACAACGAAATCTGCCAAAATTGTCTGTTTTGTTCTCCTTGTGTTCATTAAACCTCAAATTCACAAGACCTATCTCTTGTCCAACCTCAGTTATTTTGTCTGAGCTGTTCCAAAAGGGAACAGAGATGAAGTTGGCCAAGGGGGACATTCTTGGCTAGTCATTTATGCGAACTCACTTCAGGAAAACTTAAATTTAACATTTTAAAGAAACTCAAGGATGTATGAGTTATTCTCCTTAGGAAACAAAGCACCATCAAAGCTTCTCCTTGTAAAGTATTTGACCTTATACTTTCAGGAGAGGAAAAAGGGTGTTTCTGAAATAAAACTAATTTCGTGGGCTACTGGAGCTAGCATTTCTGTCATTCTGAGAAATTCCGTAGAATTGAACTGTTCCTGCTCAAGGAAACCATACTTTGTTTAGTCTGTTTGGGAATGTTTTAAGAGCCTAAGTCCTACTGGAGTGTTATGTGGAGTACAAAGCAACTACGGCTGTGGAGCATGAGCTAAGAACATATTTGTATGATAATAGCAATTCTGAAACTATGTTCCACTGCGTCATGGCCTGACCTCATCAGCCACCAAAATCTGCCCATGAAGTGCTCATCCTTCACTGAGAGGTTGGTAAGAATGAAGGCACAGAGTTTTCTGCAGTTTAAGATATACCTCACGTGCATGAGATTTGCTACTTTTCCCTCACTCCTGGAAATTCCTTTGCATCCTCTTGGCTACTTGGATTAGAGTACTACAGGCTGGGATTTGGGTGGAAAAAAAACTAGAAGTTAAAATGCTTTCAACTAACAAAATATGTGGGAGGTTTTTAGATTTGATTGTAAATCATATTTTGTAAATTATCTTTGTGCAAGTGTTTCTTGATGCCAACAACAATTCTTCAAACCATCTAAAGAGCCAGTTTGCAAGAAAGGCACACTGAGAAATTGTCTGTGTCCTATAAGGAAAAGTCTGAACTGGGGAAAAAGCCCTGAAATCTTAGAAACTATAGTTGTATGCAAGGATAGAAAACTTCAGAAGTCATTCATCCTACTGTTTCCACTGTCCCCCTCTATGTTTTCCACTGGAGAAGGGAGGAGAGTATAAGCTGTGGATCTCACTCTATAAACAGAGTCTGTTCCTGAGACTGCCTGCAGATCAGCATACTGATATATGGGGAATTGTCCCAAAGACAGAAACATTCTTCTCCTTTCTTCCCACTCCTAACCCAGTGTATGTTTATTGTGATTTATATTTGTATCTGCAGATGTATTAGCAATATTTCCACATAACATTTCGCATCTACATGACCCTACACTTTGCTGCATGAGACACCTTCTAGACTTGCTTGACCCTTATAAATTGTGTCTGTTATTCACAGGATACTGTAGAGGTCCCACAGCTTTGCAAGCATGACAGTCTGCCACTGAAACAAGCCATCCAATCAACCTGCTTCTGTCCCAGGAGGACGAGCAGGTTTTTTTTCTGACCTAATGTAATCTGGGTTTTTCTGTGGTTGCACTAAGGAATGCATGTTGGCTCCTGGAAAGGACAAGTCACTGGAATTGTAATGCTTTGTTGGAAAGAGGCTGGGGAGAAGCTCCCCCAAGAGCTGCCAGGAGATGCTGGCTGCAAGGGCTGCAGCTGGTGATGACAGCCTGGTGCCCACTCAGCTTTCAAGAGCTGGTGGAAACAGTGTGTAAGCACACAGCCAGAACAGCCCCTGGACATCTGATCCTGGGCTCTTCAACAGGAGAAGCAGGAACAACCCTTGTGGGCAGAGGGAATTTGAGGTGCTGTGGACAGTGGGAGGGTGAGGATGCAGTTACCCACAGGGCAGCCAGATGTGTTGGTCTTTTACAACTTAATGCAGACAACAGTGAGTGCCCTAAAAGATCTCATCTACTTCAGCTCTGCTTTATAAGGTCTCAAACAGCTATTATAGAGTGTTTACCTAATTTTCCCAGGGAATTAAAAATAACGAATCCAGCCACAAAAAGACGCCACTGTATTTATATTTTTAACATGTGGTAATATGCAATTGGGAGATTATCAGGGCTGTACTCCTGGATCTCAGCAGCATATTTGCTTATGCACATGACCAGCTGCTTCATCTCTAATTAAAAAGATCTGGAGTTGGCAAAGATGCAGCTAGATATGATTACTGTTTAGTACCTAAAAGTGTTTTAATCCATACATGAGCAGCTCTTTCTCCTGAATTAGTAGCAATGTACAGAGATAGAAAAATTCCCAGGATTCACTTATGATTTACTATAATTTATTAAGTATATATGTTGCTGATGACAACACAGTATATATTTGCTTGATTCTGAAATATTGCTATGGCCCAAAGATTTACAGAAGTGCTTTTGTAGTCTTCAGAATGGTATTATGAAAGTAAAGTACTCATGAATAATAAGAAAACTAATAGCCTTATCTGGCATAAATAAGAAAGTTCTCCATCTGGTATTTTTTAAATGAAAACCTTTGATGGTAATTACTTAGAATGCAACAAGTTTCCAAAATTTGGATTTTTGGCATGATTCTCTCCAGAAATTTAGCACTCACATAAGTAATTAAAGACTATAAATCTTACACTGGTTTGATGATGAAGATGAATCATTGTCTCAGAATTACAGCAGGAGAAGACACTGCCAAACATGTCCATTTATCGATATATGCTTACAGAGCACTGGTTTAGTGCAATCTTAAGTGAAGTGTTACAACAATGTAAAATGAGATTTCATTATTTGCTCTACAAGCATAAATTATGATCATTGTTATTGTTTTCCTGGCGCCTGAAAATGGGATTTGAGATTTGACATTTTAACTGATGTAATCCAAGATTAAGTGGCAGAGCTTTCTTTGGAGCCTCTGGCCTGCAGAAATAGTCTAGCTGCAGTTATTAAAGTTCTTGTAGGCTCAGAACAAGATTTTTGCCCTTAGTGCAGCTCACTGTGTCTATTATATGTGATGTGTCAAATAGGTTTTCAATATAATGCAGTGCATAACCTGACTAGGGGAAAAAGCAGCAACGAGTCCTCCAAAATCCTTAAGGTGGGGAGGATTCCTTAATGCAGGTTGTCTGATCCTAGATTTTTTAAGGTGTTTTAAGCTGCTGAACTCTAACTGTATTTTCTTTCTATTTTTTATATATGTAGCTGAACAGTGGATAGTCACTGAACCTGGATATTCTTTTAGATTAGGGCCATCTTTGAAATCTTAAGATCTGCACTAATTTTGGCTGCGTGTTCACTGTAGCTTGAAATGTGTCTTTTTTTGTTTATCAAGCTGTCATGCTTTGGGACAGGTAATAGAACAAAGATTTCTACTTTCTGTTTTTCTGGGGTGTTTATCAATCAAAAGCACTATTTCTATTTTCCAGGGCAAGTTCACCTTTTTGAGAAGTTTCCCTTAGGGTGAGTGTTTTTCAGCATTAAGGACAATATTGTCCTCGTGGTTTCATAGCATCCCACAGCGCAGACCATGCCCAGTTTCACATGCAACACAAAGGAGCAAGAAGCATGTACTCACCCACTTGCCCCTGTTGGGATAGTCATGCTCTGGATCAAAAAGGTGTTGGTGCAGTTGGTATTCCCTGCTGAACTCTGCTGTGTCTGGGGTGTTTTCTAGACACCCATCATCAACTGCAAAAGAAAGAACTGAGTGCTTAGTAGCTTTGAAACACTCAGTATGTGCCACGTTAGTCAGCAAACTTCTTAAATGCAATCATGCAATTGAAAAAAACCGTAAAGAACTGGATGAGTAGAAAATATCAGTGTTTTTTTCTTTTGAAACAAATTTGTCAGAATGTACTTATTTTTTAAAAAATCCAAACCCTCACAAATTAATAAAATTTCAAAATTGAAGGAATTTATTTCTTTCCCTCCTTTATGTTTTTCTTTTAATTATTGCACTTGATTTTACCTAGAACTGCATCCTGTTCTGATTCAGAAGGGACTTTCTTTTCTTTTTTAAATGCCTACAGGTAGTTTTGGAAATTGCTAAGGCAATACTTTTGAAGGTCCTGGTAAAACAGTACTGTGAGCAAAAACAGAATTTCTTTTACTGAGTAGCTCTTCCTGGAGCTCCGTTTCTGGTTTGCTACTTAGTTCAAACTGGCTGAAAATCATTTCTGCATCATAAAATCTCATAAAAATGCTGTGTAGCAGAAGTTTTATGATGAAGACATTTCTGTAGATTGGTAACTAATCTGATTGGTCTGGAAATCTCCTTTAACCACAATGGGTGGTTTTGTAGACAGTGTCACATCAAGATAATATCCTTTTAAAAATCAACTTACAGTCTTTTTTACCAAAATAAGTCATCTTTAGCTTAAACAAGGTTTCAGCAGCTTGAGGCCAGAGTAGCTTTTTGGATCGAGTGTGCTCCTGGAGCTCCCATGTCTTTGCCAGCATGGGGAGTTTGCAGTCCAGGTTCCTCTCAGACATACCCAAGGAGCTCCTACCAGCCAGGGCATGATGCTGGGCATTCAAACTGCTGCATCTGCCAGAACACAGGCACTCCAAAGCACACACCTGTGGACTTTCCCTTTTGTCCTTGTGTGTCATCATGTAAAAAGATTTGCAGATGAATTATCTTTTTCCCTCAGATGTGGCAAACAATAAAGACAACTTAAAACGGAGTTGATTCAGTGACCTGAGGAGGTTATTCTGAGTTCAACAGATCCAGCTTTCTCTCTTTTCTTGTTGGGATTGAGAAAAAATACAATTGCCAAGAGAAAAGAGAGGAAAATAAAGTAACTCAGAAACTATTAAAACATTTAGAAATTACTTCAGTCTCAGCAGGGACAAGGTTGTATCAAGAGAGAAACAGGTGACAAAAGAAGTGTGGTAGACCTCAGGGCATTTGTGTCTTTTGGTAGAAAACACAAAGGGCAGCTGGACACACGGGTGTCCTCTATGACTGCTAATCCAAAAGTCTTCAACTCAAGTGCTCCGGGCTTATGTATTCCTGCTGTGGAATGTGCATATGCAGACAGTGACTGGAAAAATTGTTTTCCATTAAGCAAATCCACAGACCTGATTGAGGAAGGCCTCTGGTAATTTGTATGCATAATACAGTCACCACTTGAATTTCCATTTAAGGCTCTGAAAAACATTTTACTCTAATCCTAGCAGATACTATCTTCACTCACAGCATACCTATGACAGAGTCATTTATCTGAGCAGCCAGTACTTCCCTGCAAATTTCCCCTGTGTTCAGATCTGACTGTATTAGCTTAGCTAACAACTTTTATTTCATCTAAGAAAGAAAAATTGAAGGGGTTTTCAGAGCATTTCTTTGGATGTCATGTTTTTAATTTATTTATCTAATCACAAACAGAAGTCTAATGGGTAAACATGGAAGACAGAAAGTCCATGTGTGTGTGAGAAAATCTAGACCCATCATTTGCAACTTGTCAGACAATAGCTATAGTGAACAAATTGGAAGCTGAGGTATTATTTCAGAGGAGATGAAGGCATCATCACCAAATAGGCTGTAATAGAAAACAGTAAGGAAGGACTATTTGAAATTTTGTCAAATTTTTGAATGAAATGCAAAAACACTTCACAAAAGTTTTCATAACAAATATTATTTTTTGATTAATTCTAAGCTAGCTAGAATATTTTCAAATAAGACTACAGACAACTGTTCCGCATTATCCAAATAATATAAAAGAAGACTAAACAGAAAACATTTTGAAAGAATCTCTTAGCTAACAAATAAAAAATGAGAGAAAAATAGAGCGCTCATTCCCAGTTCCAGGTCCCAAGGCAGCCAATGGGTGTTTTACTACTGCTTTCAGTACTGGAAGTCATTCCTTGGCTCAAGCACCAGGAAGGAGATCCATTCTCTCAGGGTTTGTGTGTATCCAGCACAGGCAGGGCTGCTCCAGCAGCAGCAGCAGCCCCTGCGGGCTCAGTGCCAGCCGGAGTGACCGGCACCACTGCCCTGTGCCCGAGCCAGCCTGCACACCGTGCCCTGGGCACTGCCCTGCGGGACACTGCCCTGCTTGGGCCCTTGCCTTCTTGGGCCCTTGCCTTCTTGGGCCCCTGCCTTGCCGGGAC
>VZTB01008005.1:531001-546791 GCA_013397245.1 Thryothorus ludovicianus | reverse complement strand
GAGGTCAAAATTATTTCTTCCATGTGACCTTCTCCAGCATCATACAGCAATACAGGAGGTGCACATATTAATAAAAAAAAGCTCATCTGAAACACTAAAACACCCCATTTCTCAACAGTTCTTCTCCTGGGGTAGAGAATGGGAAAAAACCTAATTTCTGATCATGGGTTGTACAGTGCTGAAAGGGAGATGAACAGGGAAGACAGAGGTACAAAGGTTACGGTTGCATTTGAATTACCTGTTTTTCCAATAGGGCAGGGGTTTGGAGGGTCAGGATATCCTTGATCTTCACTGAAATCCTTCGGTACATTATCTCCTGTCAGCTCAGCCACAATGTTTGGGATATTGCCATAAGGACCCAAGTGCTGGAGACCCTCATGTGCACCACCTAGCAAAGAGAATTTATGCACTTTTTACAAGATTAAAAATGTAAGTACTTTAGCTGGTGCAAGTAATCTAGACTTCAATTTAAAATATAATCTCTCTCTCCCTACTTATATATATATATATGTATATATAATTGTGTTAGAGACAAATCCAAGTTTAGATTTCAAGTATCTCTTTTAGAAACATAACCATATCACCTAAATTCAGTAGTTTAGATAATTAAAAATGAAACTTGGAAACAAAACCTGTTATTTATAAAACATGACTATTATTAGTCTTAGGGTTGTTTTTTTCCTTAACAATGAAAGTTTTAGCCAAGAAAATGTAAAGAAGAAGAAATGTGCAACAATAATGAAACCTCATATATTTAAAAGAACAATCATCCTCAGTCACTGACACTGTTCATTACAATAACTAACAACAGAGGATATGGCAACACAGCATCATGGCAGAAAGACAAAATTAATGACACTGTAGAAAGAAATACTACCTGCACAGCCTAGAAATACATTAATAAATTAAGTCCCAAGGGGGTTTAAGATATTAAGGTCCTTGGAGACCCAGGGTATTCTAGCAAATTCAGTTGTGTACACCTAGAAAAATTATTTTTAAATTAAACTAATTCCTAAATGTAAATTTGTATTTCCTGTTATAATGATGAAAAGTGGGGAAGAGTCCCTGTTGTTGATGGGAATTTGTGTTCACATATATCACCTCCACAGTAGTCAATGTGTTACAAAGCATCCCAGTCAGCAATTTCACACCTTTCCATCCAAGATTACCTTTTCCCTGTGGGACTCAGAGCACCATCACTGCAGGGTTACAGCAGCAGGCTGCAGCAGATTTTGTAACTCAGTCTTATAGGACACAAGGATGGGCCTGCTGTGCTTGGGCAACTGCATCCAAAACTGGTGGCCACCTCCCACACACCTCAGCTGGGTGCCTTGCCTTTGACAAGTAGGGTCTTCCACTAAAGATTTGGGAACCAAGCTCAGGCCACTGTCTCTCTCTATGCCTCTCTACAAATAATTATCTGTCCCAGATCTTTTCTGCATGCCTTGCTGGCCAAATGCATCCACAGGCTAAACCCCAGCTGATTGTGGATTTTTTAAAATACTATTGTACACTAGTCTTTTGAATTTCAGACAAATAAAAAGTTAGTTTCAAGCATGTTCTTTTTCCCTGACAAAGACAGCCACCACACACACTGCAGCAACGGAGATGGTTGTGTGACAGCAAAGCAATATTTTTTTAAAACCCTATATAATGAGGGATTACAACATACAGTCAACATATAAATTCTACTAACAATGAATTGAGAGGAAAAGGAATTTAAACAATTGGAAAATATGAGTTAAAGAGTGAACATAGACACAACTGCTTGGGTAAATAGCCAAATCACCATATTATCACCAAATAGTCTTATTTTAAATTTACATATTTTTCATAGATGCAGAAGACATGAACATGAAAGTTGCTCCAAAAGAATCATTCAAGCATTCCTGTCCCAAATTACAAATAAATTACCAACCTAAATCATCTTTTATACAGCCAAACATTGTAAGCTAATATAATCACTTGCAAAAATTGCTAACAGAAGGCACTCAAATACAAAATTCAAATTTTGTATTCATTTCTACATTTAGAAGTGGCAGTTGAGGCAAATTTTGCAAATTAATTTTGCAAACAATCCATTGGATATTGGCATTATGGCAAAGCAAATTAGTCTATAAGCACATAAATTTCTATTTTATTTGCACAATAGACTAAAAAAAAAATACCCTATTAAAAAATTGCATCTCTCTTATATGGGGGTTTTGCTTGTAGCTGATCACAAGACCTGGTCCTAAAACTAGAACAGCACTATACCCACTCTGAACTTTATTATACCTTTAGTCCATAGTCCACACAAAGATGACACTCGTAACACTATAATGTTATGATAATGAGGTTAAAGAAAAGTATAACATACATTTAATCTAATGTAATTTAATATAATGTATAATATACAGTGCAAAATACTTCTTTTGTCCTGAGTTCCTTCACATGAAGATTGATTACATATATGTACTTAAAAGCATCAGGTTATGATTCTGCTGTAAACTACGGAACCACATAATCAATACGTGTTTGAACATCCTGTATACAGTGGGGTTCACTGTGGGACAATCCATCAGAGAGAAGCCAATCTGTGCCTGCATGTGGTGCAGACCTCTTGGCACCACAGCTCCATCCATAAAGGAAACAGAGGTACTTAGCAGGCTCCAGTGTGCTATATACACATGGAAGTTTAAACTGGCTGCCAAGAATTCCCTTGACTGAGTACAAACCAATCTTTTTATATTAATATAAAGCATTGTTTCCTTTAGGTATAAACGTCCAGGATCATTTGAGGGTTTTTCCTTTCTTTCCAAAAGAGCTGCAGACAATAGCACCTGCTCTGGTGCCATCATTTAGCACACTTGAGTGATTTAATAGCATCAGCATAGCTCATTCCTTATAAACTCTGATGAATAGTACACTCAGCAAAGACTACAATAATAAAAATGAAATGCTATGAATATACGAAGTAGGGGTATTATATACAGTAACTCTCATTAGTTGCATTAGTTTTGGTATTATAACATTACTGATTTAAAGAAACATATTAGGATTAAATACACTGTAGCTATCAAGTCAAAGTATTGGGATACAAACATACAGTCAGCTACAAAAAACAGCAGAAAATCAGTTTATTGAACCTTGAGGCAGAACTTGAAAGAAAAAGACAAGGAAACTAAATATCGAGAAACTTTTCATAGTTTCCTATCCAAAGGAATCATGAGAGACATCATTGTTAAATTATTTGAACTTCAACTACCAAAAATCCAGAGCAGTACAGACAACACCCTTATACTGAGAAAGGATGAGCTAGATAAATCTATGTTTTTTTCCATGTCTCCTTACTTATATGAACAGGCTTTTCTGTGCCACGTTCTAGCAAAGAAAATGCTCCAAAACAATCAGCTCCCTTTCACGTGCAGGATTTCTGTGAGTATTTATTATTAGGTATTTCACATTCCTATAGGATAAACGAGGGGTTTAGGTCTCTTGAGCTAAGATCAGCATTGTCCTAAGTAAGCTCTGAATTTCATTTAAAATATACGCATACATGTAGTCATGTAGCACTAAGCTTGAACTCTTGCAAGGTGGAAAACAAAAAACAGAACAATGCCTCTCACCATTATTATAATTCTGGAAAAGTATTTTATCAGCTGATTTCAGTTAGAGATCCTCGGAATGATTAAAAGTTTAAAGTGCATACATTTCAGCTCATTTCTTTGTAAGTGCAATGCTGTCTGTATGAGTTTCCCACCCATGCAGACAATTTAACCACTCCATACTTGGAGGACAAAAAAAAAAAAAAAAAGAAACATAAATAACATCTAATTTCTTGCAAGTATTGACTACTTCCCTGATCAAACACATCCAGTGGAAATGCTGTCAGCCCACTGAAATTTTAACTGCTGCTACCCATCTATTGGTAGTGTAAAGCACAGTGGAAACAAATCTGTGGAGAGCAATCCTCCATGTCAAATACAAACAGGCAGTGCTGTCCTCCAGATGAGACACTTTAAGAAAGTCAACGAGAATGGACTTCCAAAAGCAAAATATTATTGCAGAACACTTAAAGAGAAACAAGAGGACAAATTTAACTTTCAGTCTCATTGAAACCATTTCCCATGTCACAGTGAAGTTAAAGTTATCCCAATTACAAATTCAGAAAAGAGGTAGTCTGGCCAATCTTAGCACAGAGTTACAAAATGGGAAGGATCTTCAGTATGTGCTGTGAATAAATAAATCCCGAATTCCAAGTTAAAGCCCTTAATTTGGCGAGTCATACTAGGTGCCTCAGAATGTCCAAGCCCCTCACAGATGCACAGGGGAATCTTCTCCCTGAGCAAGAATCACATCTCTTATCTTGACCTACACAAACTCTAAGGAAACATGAGCTGCAAGGGAAGCCTGCTATAGCTTATCCCATTTGCCCAAGGTTCCTGAGGGAGCAAATGCATATTAATCAGAGATGTAATACTATATTTCCTACTTTGCAAAATCTTTTTTAATCTGGACTGTTTGCTCTTATCACGGGGAAAAGTCTTGAAAACTGTTTACAGTGTCTCCTCAACAAATCAGAGATATATCTTTTCCTTTCACAGTGTCAGCTTCTCATACTATCCCACACTTTCATTCCCAGTCATCTTGCCATAGCTGCATTTGTTGTGTCAATGTTGCATTCAAAAGGAACATCTCCCCCACTGAAGGCAGGTTTGACAGAATGCATCCCAGTGTACTTATACGTTAAACTGGGACACCATCCACTAACTTACTTCTTTTATTATCTGCAGGACCACCCATCATGTAAACTCTCAAAAAATCCTGAATACATTTTACATTTTCCTTATGCCTTCTAACACTTCTAAAGGCTTTAATGCCTCCATGCTGTAATTACAATTCTGCCAGCTTCATCCTAAAGAGTCCTATCCTGCTTGCTGAAAATGATTAAACACAGGAAGTGAGAAGAACTGAAAAAAATTACAAATTATCACGCTTTTTCTATTCCACAGAAGCTGCTAAATAAGAGAACAGAGAAGGAGAAAAAGCATAGGAGAGAGAACAAAGAATGGAAAAATGCAAACCTAGCCAACTTCCTTAACCATTCAAGAGCATGCCTCGAGAAACACAAAAACACTACAGCTATACATGCTCAGGCATCCCAGATTCCAGAGCCGGCTTGTCTTCTCCTTAATGACACAAAGTTTCTTAAAACTATAAAGACTAATTTTCTATTTCTCTGCAGAGGGACAATTTTTTTTCTAAAGCCTTAAGCACACACACAGCATAATTACTGAGCTTGCTTTCAGCAAATAATTCCGTTTTATCCAATATTTTAATTATAAACAGTACAAATACTTAAGATATTAAAGGCTCTTATTGTGAAATAGAACCAAAGTAATGCCCATGTCTCTCACAATAAATTTATAACAGTAGCCTATATGTCATTATTATTCAAACTGTATACACAATAAAAAAAATCCAGCAGCCCACTTGCTGACAAAGCAAAAAAACAAAAAGCAAACTCTTATGCCTGCCTTGGTTGAACAGTCCTCTAATGGACTATATTAACTTGTCCAGCTGAACAGTGGTGTTTGCACTTCACCATGTGGGTAAGCTGACCCTTTTTACACACACAGTGCATTGTGCAGAACACAGCCAGGGGCTCCTCTGCCACCCTGCCTTGCAGCCACCACACAACAACAGAGTCAAAAAAACCCCCAAAGCCAGCAAAGGGCATCCTCCTGCCACTGCTACAGCACAACCTCACTACTGACCACGTGTGCAGCACGTGATTCTGGGAGACAGGACAATGACAGCAAAACAGTGACCTCCTTTGTCCCATGAGGGATGGGACACTATTTCAGTCCTATAAATGTAAATGTGCCAATGAAAGACTGGAACACTTTATTCACTGCTACTTTATTCACTTGACACCAGCTGCATGAGAAATCCAAATGCTCCATTGGTGTCAACACATTCAGAGAAAAACACTCCTTCCACTCCTGCAATGTGAAGCCTGGATGCACCAGAAACATCCAGAACATCCATGTTTTGTCTCCACTGCTCCACTGAACTTCAGAAATTTTTCATGTCCATGTCCCCACTCATATTCATTCAATTCCATTGCCCTTGCAGATGGCTCAAAGTCCCAGCTGGTTCTCCAACAGATTTAAACCATCCCATGCCTGTCTAACGGCTCCTACAAGGCAGATTTCCCAGCTGCCCCAAACGACCTCCTTGTGAGCTGGAAGGCTCCAGCCTCTGCCCTGGTGAGCCAGTATTACCTCAGAATTCCAAAAGCAGAGGCCTTGCCATGCAAAACTCTCCCAGTCAAGATGAGGCTGCTTTTTGCACTTGGAGAAAAGCATTGGCACACAATGAAGATGCAATAGAGTGGGAAGATGTCTTATCTTGTGGGTAAGACCAGGTCCAGTGCTGCTCTTGGTTCTGCAAAAGGGACCCAGATCAGTTACTTGATGTACTAAAGCATCCCAAGGGGAGGAACCAGCTTCATCAGCTGACATCATTCTCCTCACTCATTCCTGCAGCTGAAACCACGGCTGAGCACACACACCATGGCAAGCACAGGGAGAAAAGCTCTGGAAACCTTTGGAGAGTGCCAGAGATCCTATCTCCTGGCACAACACCAAAATCAAGAAGAGTAAGAGTCTCTTCTTTCTCCAGATTTCTAAAATATCTCTTCATAGAACCAAGTAAACTTGAAAGTATTTTCTTACTGCAAGTTAAAGTTCAGGTGGGAGTATGGGAAATGCAGCTGATTTTGAGAACAAATGCAGAAAGTTATAAATCCTAGCATGCTCACAGAATCACAGAATACGTAGAGTTGGAAAGGACCTACAGGGATCATCAAATCCAACTCCTTGCTCTGCACATCATCCCCAAGAGTCACACCCTGTGCCTGAGCATTGTCCAGAAACTTCTCCAGCTCTGTCAGGCTGGGGCTGTGATCAGTCCTGGGGAGCCTGTTCCAGTGCCCAAACACCCTCTGGGGGAAGAACCTTTCCATAATATCCAACCTATTGACAACCTCAGGCCCTTCCCTTGGGTCCTGTCACTGTCACCACAGAGCAGAGATCATTTCTTACCCCCCCTCTTCCCCTCATGAGGAAGCTGTAACTGCACTGAGGTCTCCCCTCAGTCTCCTCATGAGAGACAAGCAGGGAAAAATATCTTTGAAAACAAGAGCTCATCATAATTTGGCCAATCTTCACTGATAGATTTTTAAAAATACTTTGGGACCAATGGTAGATGGAATTTTACAGAGTCATATTAAATTTCTCAGTACCTTCTGCCAATATTAGAAAACACAGTTACTATAAAGCATCAGACAGTACAGAAGCTCTCCTCTTCAGGATTCTTACCTCTCCTACTTGATTTTTCCTTCTTCTAACATGTATAAAAAAAAATAATTCTGGCTACAAATCCCATTCTAATTGATTAATCATCTTTAGGTACATTACAATCTATTTAATTTTAATTCCCTACAGACCTGACATCTTTCTTTACCAAAAGCTGTTTGAAATGTGACTCTTTCTCCTTTGGTGTCTTCTTTTAAAGGTGACTTTATGAATAGCAGCAGCAGTCTGCACCACATAACAGAGGTTAGTAGGAGCTTTTAAGACTTAGAGTCACTTTATTTTCTTGGTTCTTCAGCAGAGGTATGTGATGCCTGCACACCCTCCTGCAATTGCAAGAGGAGGATGTGTCCCCCTGATTTTTCAAGTTTTCTGAGGCACTTTCTAACTCGATGTTTTTCACAGTTCTTTCTCACACACATGGGTGTTGTTATCAGAAGTCTGTTTTGATAAGATGAGGTTGTTTACATACTTTCTCTTGGTGTGAAGAACAACTGATGGACAGTTGTCTTGACCAACGGGATGGGAGAGGTGTCAGCCTTCTTCTCCAGTCCCTGGTCTGTGTAGAAATACTATAAATATGGAGTCAGCTGTTTTAATAAATAGTTTTTAGCCTTCTCAAGAGAAAGTGTCCATGTGTGTCCTTGCATGTCCCACAGCGACAGAGGATGTTTCAAGAAAAGATTTTAAAATCTCCAATCTGATTAGGTTCCTCAGTCAGATCCACCTGCAAATAACAGAGATCTAGAGAGAAATCAAGATTAATACACTTTTCTTCTTCTGTTCTCCACTGACTGACTTCTCTGACAAGCACACCAGATTTGAGAAATGCCCCTGCACATTTCCAGCCACACTGAGGGCACAGGAGCAGCACCTGCACCCCTCCTGCAGCTCTGGGGCATGGAGGAAGGGCAGTTCCCAAAGTTCAGCCGTGGCAGAGCTCACAGTGGTAACACCTACTGCCTTTGCTGGGTCCTGTCCTTGCTCCTCGAGAGGGAAGGTTGTGAAAAACATTGAGGAAACCTGCTGTGACCTCCACGCAGCAGCACACACACACCAGCCTGGCATTCTTACTGCTCACTGCTGGTCATGGTTTATAAATTCATATGGAATCAAGGATATTACAGGCATTTCAACCATCTTTCCTTAATAGAAATAAAGTCACACCACCTGCTCACTTTCCAGTTTATGGAGTTAGAGGCATAAATATTTAATGTGCAATTTCTTCATAGACCTATGCCATATCACTCAGATAAAGAAAATCCACTGTAAGCCACTCTGTCATTTGGCACTGTCATAAACTTTTAAATACAGAAATTAGCATTCTAAGGCACCTCTCTTATGACATGTATCACTGCCTGATACTCAAATACTGGTTACACTTAACACTACAGTTTGTGGAAAAAAAATGCAAAGAAAATAGGTATTTTTAGTCAATTCTATATAAATCTAGATATTTACATGTTATTGTATAAAAAACTGTAGGTTTGCCACTTTCATTTTTTTCTTAAAAATTTGAGACCTCCATATTAAATTCTGAAATCCTATTTTTTGGTCTATTTAGATAATTTGGGAAAAAAAAACCAAAACAAAACCCCAAACTAAAAACCACAACAACACACAAATCAGCCTCCCTGGCTGTGGGAGGTCTGCCCCAGCTCAGCCCTGTGCAGCCAGGTCTGCTCACCCCAGATGCTGGCACAGACCCTGGCACAGAGCACCTAAACTGGAGCACAGAGGGTGCAGCCACCACACTGCCGTGTTTGCTGACCCCCAGGTATCACACAATTATTACTTGCAGTCACCCAAGGAAGTCCAAATACATTGGGGTATAAGCACAGCACAGGTTAGCCCAAAAGTGAATGAGTGCAAAGGTCATTTCTTCACTGGTTTCACTGTGGCAATTCATCAGCAGAAGTTTTTGCAACTTCCTAATACAAAGATTTTACTGTTCTTGTAGGAAACAAGTACCTTTGCTTGTAGGACACAAAACCTTCACTTTTCTTATTAGCAAAATGTAAACAAAATGCATGGGTAATCTGCACAATTTTATGGACAGTAGGTTTGATGTAGAGTGTTATTTGTACAGAGTCAGTGCTGACAAGCCATTAATTACCAGTTGTTAGTAGACATATTTGCATAATGTTCCAGACTCTCTTGAATTTTATCATCTCAATCTGACAAACAGTAACTACATTTTTCTAAAACAATAAACATACTTATTTCCTTTCAAAATAATCAAATAAACCCCAGCCTGTTTCCAGTAGCTATGAGGAGTCTCTGCAGGAGAATCAAAAGCCTCCCTAAGAGACATGGTATTTTAAAAATTTCCTTATACCTACAAACAATCACAATTTAAGAGACTTCATTTAATGTTGTCACTGAGGGTGGCACCTCTTCTGCAGACTGAAGACTTCAGATTCTGGGCTGTCATGCCAGCACCTTTACAAACAATCATTTTGTTTGAAGTGGCTTTAAGAAATAAAAACAACTAAATCAAACACAAACAAACAAACCACACAAGAGGCTTTCTGTTGTACTGAATTTATGGTAGGCAATGGTATTTGCAAAAGGAAAATGGGACTTCACGTTCCCAATTATGAAGTTGTGCTAGAAACTGCTCAAGACGAGCTACTGGTGCCCCCGTGTGTTTCACTGAGACTTTTACTGTTGTCCTATGCAGGGTATAATAGGCCTGAAATTTACATTATATGCTTATTCCCTTTCATTCCTCAGAAAATGAAAACAATTGAAAACCAAACAATAACAAACAAAAAAACTGCCCTAAATATTGGCACAGGAAAGAAAAAGAACTGTGGTCTCTTACTTCATAAATGCCCTGCCAGACAGAAAAAATAATCTCCATGTTTTCTGAAATGTTGAATCCATTTCTTTATTTTCTTCTTTTGTTCTCTTTTAACATAGATGTAGCCTCCTTCTTATCTTTAGAAAGCTTGAATATAGCCCAGTAAGGCTTGCATAGCATTTTAACGATAAGCTGAACAGTAAGTACAGAAACAGTGTTACTCATTAAAAATTCCTATTTTGCTTTTCTATGTTCGTCAGTCTTTTTGTAGATGCTGCTAAGACACTCCAATATAGCTTTCTGAATAAGATGAATTAACAAGGAGAGTGAATATTATTAGAGAAATTAGACTAGTTAATATGAGTTTTTTACTTTTTGGAATCAAGGGACGTACAGAGAGAGAAATCTATTTAGTGGCAAAAAAAAGCTGCTCCCAAGACACCCTTTTCAGGTGCTAAAAGCATTTTCACTTGACTCTCATGATGCAGGATCTGTTTGGCTCCTGCCATGTGCCATGCCCTGCACCATCTGCTGGCTGCAGTGGGTGAGCATAGGGAATCAGCCAGCAAATTCCCATTTCTGGGACATTATTGATCCTATCCCACTTAACTAGCAGAGCCCTAGCAAAGGAGGAGAGCTCACACTGCCTCTGCACCTCCCTGAACTTCACAGGAATTTCCCTGTACATTAAACTTTCTATCTCAGGCATTTTCTAGACGCTACTCCTATTTTAGCAGCCTGAAGTAGTAGTAAATTGAAAAATGCAAAGTTAAGGAGAAGATAAAAAAATAACAAACCAAAAATACCACAAACATGTGTTTATAGATTTCAACACAAGAAAAGGCAGAAATTCCTTTCAATTATTAAGCTGATTTTTTTTTTAAATCCATCAACAGAAAACTATCTGGTCACTTCAAAAAGAGAGAATAAGCTACTAAATATATTTTCTGACAAGTGTCCTTTTTTTTTAGTTTTCTTTGGTATAGAATATGTTTGTTACTGCACTTTCTATAGCTCAGTCCACCCTAAACCTTTTTTGGGGGGAAGGGACAGGGTGGACGTGAGAGTAAGGATGGAATGATCATGTGTGTAACACATCCACCTTCTGGTTTTTATAATTTTAAAGCCAAAATAGAATGATTTACAGCAGAAAAAAATTTAGAAAGCTGAGATGGAAAATGATCATGATGAGGAAATCAGCTTGTGAACTAACAGCAATAACATTTTTGTTGTATATTAAATTATTAAGCTCTTATTCATAGAAATAATAATAACATGGAAAATGTCATTACAATAATCACTCAAATTTGCAAACATTTCATTATAATCAGGTCGCTAGAGTAAATTTGTTTATATTATGGCAATCTAAATTTATTTCCAAATTCCAAAGCCATAAAAATTAATTTTTCCTCACAGTATGTTGCTTGCAAATGTGCACATATGATGGGTGAAATCTTGGCCTTTTGAAAGCCAGTGGTACCCCTGGAACTGTGGCTCAGCTGAGGCTGATGGCAGTGACAGCTATCAACACTGCTGCAGGTCTGTGCTGCTGGGGCTATTTCTGACAAAAAATTAAGTAAAACAGTTTTCTGTAGGAATATACTAAATTTATTAAGGTCTAACTGACAGAGGGCTGTTTTTTTTGCTGAGATGCAGTATCTAGTCAAAATGAGGAACAAATGCACCCCAGAGCAGTCAGGGCCTTAAAGATGAGAATGCAGGCATGAAATGAACCTGCTTTTGAATTTTTTACATTGGTCACTGAAACCTGCAGACTGAAAAGTGGTGGGAAGTCAACACTTCTGTCAGCTGAGAATTTCTGATAAATAAAAAGCATTTCATACCCAACTTTACTGTCTATCACCTTCCGGCAAAAAATCCAAATGAAGACAGAAGAGTAGCTGGTGAATCACCACTTTGCCATGATGGTATTTATGAAGAAAAACCTTTTTGGTTGTGACACATTCTAATAATTGTAAAACCTCTTTCTTTCTTTCCTTTCCCCTTAGTTTTCCTTTCTGTTAACATGTAGAATTTTTTAAGCACTTGCACACAGAATTATTAGCCAGTGATAACAGTGTGAATGTTGTGCAAAGTCCATTAGTGAATTCAGCAGAATGTGAATTGTACTGACGTTATTTAAAAGCAGGTAAACTTGTTTTTTCAGAATGAAATGCAAGTTTTGATGGACTAGCTGTCCTATAATTCATGGTCTGTATTTAAGAATAGACTCATGATGAAAATTCACTGAATTACATGAACTTTTTAAGAAAAGTAGTATGAGAAAATATTGTGTTCAATGATGTAAGACCACATTTACCTTGAAACTGCAAACAACACTTTTTTAGTTTCTAATCATTAACTTGTAGACATATCTATCTATAGATAGACACACACTACCACAAGAAACCAAAGAAAAAGTGATTACTACCTGAAAAACTCACTGCAGAATACTTTATAAAAAGCAGTATTTCATACAAAGGTCTGATTTGCTTGCCTATTTCTTTCTGACTGGTAGTGTTCACCCCACAAGACCATTTTCCTTCTGCAGAAATTTCTCAATAGGCTGTCAAATATCCATGATAGGCTTGAGGACAAAAAAAAGTCTTCCTCATCTGAGCAAGAGGGGAAAGTTAAATATGATAAACCACCTGGATTTATCACCTTTCAGTTTTACTCTGTTACATACACAGATTTTTTTATTTTTAAAAAAAAAGGAAGGAGCAACAAAAGAATGTTTGTCCAACCTGCTATTTGTGGAAAACTGCACAGATGACTGAAAGATTAGCATTACTTCAGTCTCACAAACATTAGAAAACTTCTGGTACTTATACAAAGAGATGCATAGTCTGATTTTGCTAATATGTAATTAGAAAGTATCATCAAACCGTTAAGATTAAATATTTGTCACAAATTCAGACTTGCTTCTATTTTCCAAGGTTTCTCTTTTTAAAAATAGTCTGGAGAAAAAAGGAAAATGGAGAGTAAAATTAATCACTTCTACCATCTGTCCAAATTTCTCTATCTATGAACATTCATGAACAAGAAAAGGCTACAGACCAAATTATGCTCTTTAAATGTAGTCTGCTATTTAAGTTTGCAGAAAAGCATGTGGGACTAAAAGTTTCTTTGGAAAATATATAAACTTAGGTCTGGAATTATCTGGTAGAAATGCCTACTCAGCTTTAAGCCTCTCCTCAGCCTCCACTAAAGCAATTATGAGAACATAGATAAAATAAAGACATAAAAAATTGTGGAGTCTTACTGCACAGTGTCAGATTGATTTAATTCTGAGAGGAAGATTGAGGGGTTCTGCCTTGTTTTGATGTTCACACATAAACAATAACATTTGGAGTTTCATACTTTCAACCTCTTGCTGTTATGCCAAAATAAAAGCTGGTTTGTTCAGTTAAAATAGCAACACACTGAAACACTGTCCCAGTATCCTAACATTTGAGCCAGATATTTCAAATAATTTACTTAACTATAAAAGACTGATTCCAAGGAAAACTTACACAGTGTGACATCAGAGGTATTGGCCAAAAAAAATGAAGTTGAGCCCAGAGCATTCATCCCTGCAAAATGGTTCTGAGGTGCTCCTTGTGGACACAGGGAGAGGAGCACCCCAGTTTAAGGTTCATCCCTTTATCTCACATGGCACCACAAACCCTTGATCTCTTCTAGTTTGCAAGTGTTTCTAAAAATCCATGGAATTTGGCCTCTTTAGATAATATTTGTTTCATGTGAAATATATATGTAATATGTTTATTTATAATATTCAGGAAACCTATAATATTTAGCAAACCCATTGTTTTAAGGCACTAGAGATCAGACAATGCCAAGACAACATAACTTCTTCTGTAAAGCCTGTAAATGAAAAAACTCCACTACTTCTGCCAAAAACCTTACATTAAGGAAGGTGGAAAATGGATGGTGATTCTAAAACAGAGATCAAGCAGCAGCATGGTGAAGAAGCCTATGGCTTTATCTCAGGATATTCTTTCTGTATCTATAAAAAACACATGAATTATTACCAAAGCATAGTAATAAATTAATCATAACTCAAAATAGAAATTAACTACCTTCAATGCTCTGTGGACCAACAAGATTCGTAGCCTGGTGTGCTGGATATTCTACCCGGGGTCTGGCAATGCCCAGTTGCTCCATAACCCCATGGAGGAGCCTCTGAATATCTGCTTCAGTAACCCTGTCAGGTGTCCTAGGGCTGTGGCTAAAAGCTGAAGCCAATCCAAATGCCAGCAGAAATATCATCTTACAAAGCAAGGTAGTTAACATTGTGGCAGCCACTTTCATCCTGTCAAAAAAGAAAGGAATTTGATTATAAATTATAGTGAGGGGAAACAAGTCCTATAGACGTGGTGGAAATATCACCTGATCCTACTATTGGACTTTACAGTTTACTACCACAGGTTCTAGAGGCAGCTGGAAGTCTAGCCAGGGTGGGGAGAGCCAGGGAAGGAAAAGGATGGATATGTTCTTCTCTTCTAAAAGAAATATTAAGCAGCAAACTACAGAGATCAACTTGCTGATTTGCTTTTTCTAATAACATTAATTAACAGTCACTGCAAACAAAATGAATCCACTTTTTCATTTGATGAGAATACGTCATCCACTACACCAGCCACCCCTCCACCCCCTCCATGTTTATGATGTTATTTATAAAGCTCTGGTCTAAAAACCAGGAACTCTTCATCCAGGAACTGTGTTTTCCAGGCTCTTTTCTTGCACTGCCTGGAAAATCAATAAGAGATTGCCGAACAGCCCGGATGTATTTTGTTTGCACCTTAAGACAAAAGGCTTCATATGCACCGTCTTTAACACCTGAAGTAAATAGGTTACATTTGTTTCCCTGAATCCCTTTCACTAAACAGCTGCACAGTGTAGTTAATTAGGAAAAAATCCCCCAAAGCCAACAACAACCAAAAAAACCACAACAAGCAAGTACCACTTACTGTCCTCTGACAGGCTGAATTTTAATCAGAATGCTTGTTTTCTTAAACCTCCTTTCCCCCTCACATCAGAGACTAATTAAAGTGCATCATTTCCAGTCCCCTGGATAAACAAAACACCCTCGAGCTCCCCTTGTCTTCCTCAACACGCACAGCTGCCTGATTTCTTCACGCCACACGTTTAAAGATGCTCCAATGCTCCAGCCTCCGTCGCAAGGTACCTGGAAATGTCTTTGAGGCAAAAATGGCTGAAAACCCCAACGCTGGGAATATTCCCCGCTACGCCTGTGCGCGGCTCCCCCAGCGCACCGCGCTCCTCCCGCAGCCCTCCCGCTCCATCGGCCCCCGCATCCTCCGCTTCCAGGGAAAAAATCGGCTTTTGACAGAACGTCCCGCTGCCCTCCGCCGGCCCCTGGGCAGCCGGGCCGCGATCCCTTCCCTTCCCCGGCCCCGGGGCAGCTCGGCAGCAGCCGCCGGAGCGCCCCGCTCACCTCCCGCTCCCAGCGCGGCTCTGCGGGGGCGGCGGCTCCGTGGCCGCGCATCCTCCGTGCGCAGCCCCGGCCTCTCGCCCCCTTCCCCGCCATCGGGAGCATCCTCCGTGCGCAGCCCCGGCCTCTCGGCCCCTTCCCCGCGATCGGGAGCATCCTCCGTGC
>VZTB01008005.1:490895-530992 GCA_013397245.1 Thryothorus ludovicianus | reverse complement strand
GTCCCGGCCTCTCGCCCCTTCCCAGCGGCCGGCAGCTGCCGCACGTACCCGCCGAGCCTGGGAGCTCCTGCAGGGATTTGCCCCACACAGACACAAAGCTCGGGGGAGGGGGATTTTTAAAACCTCCCTTTTTTATAGTCTAAAAATAAAACTGAAGGGTTTTGATGCATTAACAGACATAAGGTGACAGAAATAAGGTATTACTTAGTCCTGGGAGAGTATGCATGTTCCTGCTGTGATTTCTGTCTCTAGAATGTGATCAATGGTTTACTTGTGGGATGATAGTGTTACCTAACTGCAGGTTTACAGGCTAGCAACACAGCAACCATCTCCAAGGACTCGCAGGTAAATGGCTCCAGATTAAGCAAATATACGCACAGCATCCAGAGTGGAGGTTAACAAAAAGACAACTTATAAAAGTATCTTGCTAAATGAAGTCTCTCATCCAACACAGCACTTAGCAAACCAGTAGCTTCTAAAGGTTATTTTATGTATCACACCTTCACTGCTGCTGACGGGAATGCACCACATCCTGATTTACTATAGCTATTCACAGAAAACCTCTGAGACTGTACCCCACAAACCACAACAGTCCCATGAACTACACTTGCACCTGCAATTTTTTTTATTTTTTTTTGCTTGTCTCTGGTATATTATGCAAACTTGCAGGATTAAGCAGTAGGACCTTCCACTTGGCAGCTAGTGTTTATTTCAACTCTATCAGAATAGATGTATGTCCAAACTGTTCTGCAAAACCTCTAAAAACAGAACCTAAACTTTCTGTAACAATTTTGTTTCTGCTGCAAGTTTCTTTGTCAGGGCCCTACCAAATTCCCCCTAAGAAGTCAAGTTTAGACATTTCAAAGCTAGCTTGCATGGATGATCAAAAGTAGCTTACTGCTCTACATAGGGCACATCGTTAAAATGTACCAAATATTTTGAATGCTAATGCAGCTTTGACAATCACAAGTCTTGGTCTTCTAAACAAAAGCCAGTGTGACACCTCATCATTACAGCAGTCAGATCTCATTTTCTCCCTGACATGGCCTTTATCTCCTTCTGTCCCGTTTCCAGCTCTTACCTCCTTGCATCAGCCATGACAGCTGGAAGTTGTTTTGCTGATCCTTACTTACCTGAGTGAGATGATCCAAAACTTGGTGCTCCCGTGCCTGCTCAGCCTATTGAGGGATCTGCCAGCACCAGCTGAAGGCAGAGGGTAGGAGCATGCTGCCAAGAGAAGCAGCTTCCTCTCTGGATGGTGGTGAAATGCAGCCAGTATTCACTCCTTTACTTCATGAAACTGAAGCTTCCCATTCTCAACCACAGCACCAAGCAATCTGGTTAAGACCTTCTCATGGCTGCCTCCCTGGAATTAATTTCACAGCAATGTAGCAAGAGTGAGGCAGGAGGTTTCCACAGATCAATGAGCTGACCCAATGCAACTTGCAAGTGGGTGGATGCACGGGGAAGGAGACAGGGAACAGAAAAGAACTGTTCTTTTTAATTAACATACCCTTTTAAGAAGTTCAGAAGACTACTACTGATAAACTGTGCTGCATCCATGCCTTTTGCTAGTTGTGAGAATTGCCAACATGTAGCTAAGATGAACAAAAAGGACAGCCAGAACAGATTTACTTCTGGCTTCAGTATTTTCAGACTTACTAATTTTTGGTGTCTACAGTCTACATATAACAGCATCATCTAACTTTCCAAGTCATTGTAGAAGAACAAGCTCAGAAAAGGGAAAAAACAATGGTTTTATTAAAACCAAAAGTATCCAGTGCTTCAGCTCTAACATTTTGCCAATAAGCAATTCACACATATAAAAAGCTAATGAACGGTTTCAAGTGTTTACTCTTAAATAATTTTACAGCTGATGACAGACAAACAGTTTTCATTCCAAAAGATGTAAACATTTGCTTGTGCAAATCAACCTTTAACACACTATGGCTTCTTACATTCATCCCTTGCAACATTTTCAGCATCTATACCCAGCTTCTGCACCACTCAGTTAACATAATTCTACAGCTCTAAAAATAAGTTAAAACTCCCCTCTCATATTAAGATAAAACATTCTATTATTCATAACTGAAAATACTTGGTACCTACTGCAGAACACAACACTGGATGAAGTTTTAAGACTTTTCAATTCTTGAATAAACTGCACATTTGTTTTCCAAGTGTTCTATTAATTCTCCAGTGTGTGTGCACACAAGGATTATATTTTGACATTTACCTACTCAACATGTAAAATATGCTCCCAATTTACTCCAACAAAAATAAAAAACATTGTCTTGCAATTGAGCTCATATGAGGTCCAACTTAGTATCAAGAGGTGCTACAATACACTTAAAACTAAAAGTAAATAAATTTAACTACTAATACTCAGCATCAAAACACTTCCTTTCATGTCTGTTAAATTTGTTTCAAATATTTGAGAAACTGTTTTTGAACTTGATACTCAATCTAAATATTACAAGAAGTTTTGGGAGATGCAGCATGTTTTTAGAAGCTGAGATAATCAAGACTTGAGATCTAAAACATTTGTGTTATATTATTTACAAATTAACAGATCATTTTTGTTGTATAAATCAAATTAATTTAGTTGAACTGACTAGCATTTACAGAAGTTTCAGTAAAATGAAGAAAACCTCAACATGAAACAAATTGCTATTTGTACATCTTCACAACTCATTCATTTAAAACATGAAAAATAACAAATAAAAAAGAGCTAGCAAAAAAATTATACAAATTTAGACTTTTTCCAAAGGTTAACCAAGTCACAAAGAACCCATTTAGCCATCACTTTTGATCTTATAAGTCTACTGGCTTTGCAGTTGGTAGCAGTTTTACTTCAGATATTGGATTCTTCGGAGAGCCTCTATAACGAACCCTTTCTTTTCCTGAAGCACTTCTTGCAATCATAGATTTTTCTGGGGCAGCACTTGGAATATTTATATTTGCATTAACTTTCAAACTGGATTTAACCATTTCATGATTGGTTAGGTCTTCTAGAACGGACTTTGATGGATTTAATGGCCTGCAACTTGATTTGGATGTTAAGTCTAGCTGCTTTTGAGCTACAGAAACTTGGTCACGTGTGCTTTCACTCCTGCGTGGCAAAAGCATGGAATTCTTGGAGGGTTTTTCTGTGCAGGGGAATAGGCCAGAATCATAGCTCAAAGATTTAACAAGTGGTGAACCAACACCACTTGATTTAACCGTCTGAGATCTTACAGATTGTCTAGTAGCCTCCAAAAGGGAATTCATTCTTCTTACAGACTGTCTAACTGGAGTACGTTGAAACTTCAGAGGTGGTTTAGTTTTGCTTGCAGAATTTGGATCATTTAATGAAAGCTGGTTGAACCACTGTATGTGGTCAGAAACCTTCCCATGGTCAGAAACAGTTGATGTTTTAGTTAAAACTTTATCCGAATTTTCAGCTTTCAAGTTTTGGTTGCCTGTTTCATTTTGTGATTTAGGCAACTGCGAAGTAGGCAGCTGTCCTGCCAAAGAATGTTTAGCAGAACCCTCTTCCAAATTACAGCACTTTACCATACAGTTTTCAGCTGTTTGTGAGTGTATTAATTCTATTTCCTCTTTTCTTCCTGAGACATCTGATTTATGTAAGTCATCTTTTGATGAACAGTTCTCAACAGTAAACTTATCTTCCTTGGCTAGTACTTGAGGCATAGGAAATTCTTTTACTTTTTTTATATCTGGTTTTGGGACGTGAAGTTCAATCTCAATAGAAGTTTTGAAGTTTCTTTTCTCCAAAAGATGAATTTCCTCTTTTTTTGATTGCTGTTTGTCAGCAGCAGAAGATGGATTAAATTGGTGCAACAGCTCTCTGGATTTTACATTTGCTAGATTGGAAAATATATCTTCCGCTGACAATTCTTTTGCTGAACTGTGCCCTGAGGGACAGGGTGTTTCATTTAATATTTCACTTGCTACAGCTGGGAGGGATGATCTTTTATCACCTATCAAACTGTGAAGAATACTCCCAGATGCACAGAAGGCTTGCTTAACTTTCAGTAATGTTTCTGCTGTTGAATTAGTTTCATCTTCACAATGCACAAGTTCCAAGTTGTTGTCCTGTTCGCTTACAGTTGCAGATTTGAATTTATCTGGAATAACTGATGGCTTTCCAACTATCAAAACAGATTCTGTAGAGTTGACTCCCATTTCAGAGGGTCCAGGCTGAATTTGTTCATTCTTGCTGATCACCTGAGAATCTGTAACAGCAGGACTATTCCAAGACATTCGGTGAACTATTTTATTGTGACATTTTGGAGTTAGCAAGTTTTCTTCTGACTTGCTTACATTCCTTGAACCTTAAAATAAACACCACAGTGTTTAAGAATAATTTACTGTGATTTTAATAACTACAGACAAAATTCTTACTAAAAATAATTAAAGCAGCACTGAATTTAAAGATGTCGTTACGCCCTTACATTTCAGAAATGTAAAAGGTTATAGTATTAAGTGAAACTGTGCATCTCCTCCCATTTAACTCAGAGGGCTACTAAAATACATTAGAAACACAACAAGCTTGTTCTAAACCAATTCTTTTTCCAAAGAAGTCATTAATATGCAAGTTACTTTTGACTTAGCTACAAGCATACTTTTAATCCAATTGCTTTCATACTTTTATTCATAAAGAAGTTGCTTTTGCAAAGAAAAAAAGTATATGTATATATACAATATATTTGGTTAGGCAATTACCTTTCTTAGGGAATTTCTCACTGACATATGGGCTGAAGAGTACATCTTTTGCACATTCAGTTCTGCTTTCCAAACCTTGCTGACTTGCAAGACGCCTTCCAATATTTTCTGATCTATTGCCAGCTGCACATCCTGATACAATATTCTTGAACAAACAAAAAGGGTTAATTGCTTTTATATAAATTTGTAATTTGCAATCTCATCTACAGAGAAAGCTTCAGGAAACCGCTGCATAGCCACAGCAGCCTTTTCTTGGCCACACCTCCTCTTGCCTTGATTCTCTGCAGACCTAGGTGGGGAACTGCTGTGATCAGGCAGACTTAGTGACAGTGTGAACAGTGACTCTGTGCACAGGCTCTGCCAGGTCAGGCACTGTGAAACCCACTGATCACAAACATGGTGGGTTGATCCCAACCAGCAGGCAAGCTCCCACCCAGACATATGCTTGCTTTCCCCATTCTCCAACAGGATTTTGGAGGGAATTGGAAAGATAAAAACGGACACACACACACCCCCCACCAGTGAAAAAACCCAAACCCACACATAATGCAAAGGTCATCGCTTAAAACCGTCAGACCAAGTCTCAGCAAGCCTCTGAGCAGTGGCTACTTTCCATAAATTACCCCATCTCAATTTTACTGGTGAGCTTAACATTACATGGCATGGAATTGCTCCGTGGTCAATTCAGGTCAGCTGCTCCCTCCCTCAGTGTCTTGCCCCATGCCAGCCAAACACAGCACAAGCTGATCAGTTACTGCTATGCCTATAAACCTTAAGCTTCTTGTACTTGACAGCAAGCAGGTCCAATTAACACTGGGATCCCTCCATTACAAAATACATCCTTCCTGCTCCTGAAAAGCAGTGCCCTAAACTTTTGATTGAAATCTGTAGTCTAATGAGAGGACTTGGTACTCACCATTTCTCTGTTGCTTTTCCCCAAACCAAATTTCAAGCGCAAAGACCTACGAACCATTTCTTTTCGGCTTATCTTTGGAGAAAAACAACCTGTCTTTCCTGATTCAGCCCTGGACAGACACAAGGGAAGAAGGGACAAACTCTTCAGGAGGGCAACGTAAACATCCTGACATTTACTTACAGTTATTTCCTCCAAATAAGTTTTACTTATTGTATTACCCTCTTGCCCACCTATTCTTAATAGACACAGAAAGCTACTAGACCAGATCTTATTTTGTTTTGAGCTCAACTTTGCAACATCAAAAAATCTGGTGGTTTTAAGATCACTATAAAAATTTACCAAAACAAATAATATTAGAGACAGATTGAGGTCATTAATCAAATGGTCTAGACACATCTTTCCAATTTATCTTCAGGTTTTGAGAGTTAATTACCTGTATAGTTTTTTGTTTGCAAGTCTTTTACTTCTTCTATTCCCTGTACTGGACACATGATTTTCACCCGTGGTTGAAGGAGATAATGAGCTCTGTGATGACTCAAGACACACACAAGGACTGGCTTCAAACTGAACTACAGGGACAAAATTATATTTATATGAAATTAAAATAGTCACACCTTTTCAGATAAAGACTTAGGAGTTAACACAAAGAATAGGTTTTTAAGCAGCACAATTTTTTTTACCTATTTTGTAGTGTGCTCGAAATTACTTTGACTTCCACTTTAAAGTTAAACAAAGCTGTTGCTTTTAGCACCCATAAAAGTGTCTGGAATGCAACTAATTACATGCTACTGATATCACTACCTCAAATAAGTTTCTACACTATTATCATCAGATCAGTTCCTCAAATTGAGGAGCTCAAGAAGAAAAATTAGTTTCATAATTATTTGCAGTGTGCTTTTTTTACATACCTAGCCAAACAGCTAAAGCAACAATGAAGAAAAGAGTTGCTTTCTTTACTACTGGACATTTTATGAAACACATCCATCACTGCTATCTCTAGAAAATATCTTTGCTTTGCTTATTCATAGAAACAAGAATTTCATGGAGAGCATGAAATGATTTAATAAGAAAAGCACTGAGTTTTATAACAGTAATTTGAAGGGGAAAAAAAAAAAAAAATCAAGCAAAACAGCCAATCTAGAACTATCTTTCTACTCAAATGTCAGTTGGCAGCACATTAAAGAACCAAATAAAAAACCCCAGGATTTTCAGAATAGCCTGATGACTGGAAGCACTCTAGTAGAATAAAGTGGTACTAAAGCACTGTCAAATAAAAGTAAAATTTTCTCTAGTTTTGAAATGTAGCATCTAGAGGAAAAACAAAAGCGGTGATAGGACACAAGGAAGAAGCTTTACAAAAGCAACAATTACATTTCACATAGAGCTAAGATCACTATTTAAGCATTCAGCAGACAGAAGGCTACAACTTTCAAAAGGTCGAAAGCATAGGCACTCTTCATGGACTTGTGTGTCAAGAAAGAAACAGGAGTATAACCTGAATGACACATAGGGAGTAAAAAAGATTAAAGGACATCAGGATTACAAGTATGAGAGATTAATAGAATAAAAAACAAGAAAGAATTTGGCTTTTGCTCAGTCCATTAACACGAGTCACCAATAAACATAAACATACATGATCTACCAAGATGGGGACACGTCAGCAATGAGCATCAATGACCGTCTAACAAGAACCAACAGCTCCACTCTTAAATTAAAAGCCACCAACAACCACTTCAAGCAGCAAGAAAAAAAATGATGGCACTGTACCTGATGCTGGTGTTGAGCTGCTGTTAAATATGCTACTTGGCAAAAACTCAAAGGCAAAGCTATGCTTAAAAGATCGTCTCTTCTTGCTGGACAAGCCCTGAGAGGAATCAGTTGGAAATTTCCGCTTGGTACTTGGAGTAAGAACCACTGGAGTCGCTGATGAAAGGACTGAAATTAAGAAAATCAAATTAGCAGTAATAGCTTAAAAGTTGGAGAGTTTAGTAAAGTAAACAGTTGTTTTGGAGGTTTTTTTAACTGTGAAAAAAACTTGTTGCAAAAGCTTAGCCAAAGTGCATGCATTTTCAACAGGCAAAGCAATCAGTATAGCTTAGGGTTTGGTTTTTTATTTTGTTGAGTTTTTGCAAGTTTAGGGTATCAGAAAGGAAAATCCAAACCCATATATCAATAAAACAATATAGGTATTAGGAGAAAGTAAACGTATAGTCATCTTTCATAAGTTTTAGAGACAGTAAGTGTGAAAGAATTTTAGTCCTTGCAGATTCATTCCCAAGATGATAAAATGCTGCACTACTGCACTGAAGCCCTAAAGGTCCATTAGCTAAAAAGCACAAGTTTGGTTGGGTCACCCCCACAGAGCTAAACCACACAGCCTACTACTGCAGAGATTGTAGCTGCTCCAAGAATTACAGTAAATGCAGTATCCTCAATAAATATGTATCTATATTCCATTTTAAAAAATTTAAATTTAATCACTTACCTTCAACTAAATTCTAATTCTTTAGTTAAAAACAATTGTTGAATATAGTTAACAAATCCAGAAGATACTGCATAGGCTTTAGTCAGTACAGATACACCAATACCTACCGCTTCTGTCTTGCTGAGGAGTAGTGGAGGGTGTTCTGTTAGATTTAAATTTATTCAATGCTCCACTAACAATATCTGAAATGCAAGACACACCAAGCAATCAAATTTAAATGTGAAGCTTGTCTTGCTCTGTTTTCATCTCAAGCTTAAGTAGAGTTTTTTTCAGGAAGAAAGAAAGCAATCAGTTTAAATGGTTGTTTTATGTACAGAATATCATAACCCAGATCTTCCCATCAACATATTTTATTGCTTTCACAACAGGTGAAAAAAATCTGTTTTCCTTAAAATAAAAATTATTTTTAAAAAAATCAAACAAAACCCAACAAACAGAGCAGAGAAGTACTATACAAAAAAATCATGCCATGGCTAAACAAAGCCTTAATTTCAACTACTGTTGAAACTGTTTCAACTCCACGTACATGAGCTAAATTAATATCAATTTTTTTAAAGCAATACATAAAAGATCCCTTTGCAGTGGATTTGAATGAAGTCGGGCATCCATGTTTCACAGTATTTTCTCTAAGAGTGCAGAACTGAGAACGTACCACTTGATTGTCCATATCTGGCAAAAAACCCAACTCAGCCCTGCTGAAAACTGAAAAAACCTCACCCAAAATCCCAGATCCATGATACCAGAGCACACGTATTCAATAACATCCAATTCAGATTTGCACCTCAAAACAGAAATTAGCTACTCTAATTCAAAACACACTTGCCATTTGCATCCCTGATTTCTCATGACATGACTTCTCAAAGTATATATTAAAGTATCATTTCAAAATGAGTAACAACAACCAACCAACCCTATTAGCATTCTGCAACAGGATCTGAAATCGACTCAACAAAAAGCCAGAATATTAATTTGGCTATGCAAATCCAAAATAGTTTCTTTAGCAGACAACAGACTAGACTACTCTGAGTAAACATACAATAAAGTGATTACTGAAGTCTTATATAGATTTTGCAAATCAAACCCAACCAGTTTTGAAGACATTTGTTCTGCTTGTGGAAGAAGCAAGTGCTTAGGATCAGACTACCTGAAGTCTCAATTCTGTTTTTGGTTTTGAAAGTTTCACAAAACATACCTACCCCCAACACTTCGGTGCCTCCTTCTCTTACATTCAGTGGGAGATTCATTTTCACTGTCTTCATAGCCCCATAGTGAAGGAGTAGATTGAAAGACATCAACACCTAACATTGAAGGAATCTTTTCCAAGATAAATTCTGGTACTTGTCCTGGAATAGTCAAGAAATATTTCTTTTTAAATTATTCTCAAAAGTTGAAAAGAAAAGCTGTACACAGGTTGGTGCATTGAGACATGCTGATAAACATTTATCATCTTACCAATTTCTGCTGCATGGTCAATAAGTGTTTCCACAACAGCAGCTTGCAAGCGAATTTTTTTTTCTGTACCAGAGGACATCTTTTCATTTTCATTTGAGTGCAAGAGGTTCGGAGCAAAGATCACTGCCAGATTACTGCTATCCATTCTGTTTTCATTGGATCTTAACAAGAAAAGGCTTTTTTTACTCAAATATCAGAATATAAGCAGTGGAGAAAGAAAAGACTAAATAAGACAAATGCAGTTAAAAAAATAAAAACGGACTCTTTCACAGGAGTGCTTACATAACAAGATTAGTGTACAGATTCATGCATTCTAGGCCAGATAATTGCACAACTATGTTACTGAAATCAAGAAGTTATAGATCCCCCTCGGTTTTAGGGAATGCAAGGTATCAAATTATGATAATTGTGCCAAAGAAAGCTTGAAAATAGATAAGGCTCCAGTTAAGTTTTCATAAAGAAAACCTTGGATTTATGAAATAAAAGCCTATGATTGAATTTAGTGAATATCTGCAGATATAAAAGTTTAAAATGGCAAGCCACTCACAGAAAGTTACAGCACTTGCCTGGGCAGAGAAGTGGTTAAGGGAATTCAGAGCTGTTTACAAGCATGCCCTTGGCACTAACCTTAAGGACACAGTTCTCAGAAAGTTGAAAAAGTATCTCAAAGCCGCAATTGTTCTGTCAGTCATCAAACAGGACAGCAACACGGTTGCAATTTTCTTCTCATTTCCAAGCTGCTGAGCTTTGAATAGGCCTTCCTGCAGGTGAGGTGGAAGGATGGGTTCTGGCAGCTCTCTAAAGAACTGTTTGAGAAGCCCTGCAACATCACAGGGCAGTGCAGCTGAGAGGCAGTTTTCACCTTGATCCAGTTTACTCTGAAATTTTTCATAAGAAACACAATTTAAAGTCTTCAACATATTGTCAGATTTCTAAATTTATGCAGCAATGCTCTAGCCCATGTCACAACAGACAGTCATACTTCCCCCTTTGTTAGTTTCAGCCTTGTCGTGTTTTACCCAACTGCATTATCTACAGTGAGACACAGGCAAGGTTGTCAGACCATGTGTGTTAATTTAGAGGTTTCCCACCTTGCCTCCACCAGAACATTGCTAAACCAATATCCTCATATAGCATCCAATGTGCACAACTGTTAATGAGTTTGTTCAGTTCCAAACTATTCTCATCACCTGGAAGGCNAAAAAGGGGGAACCCTGTCATCTTCTGGACTAGATCACCTATCATTTCTAAAGCAGGCAATGTTACTAATCTAATTCCAGTATTAAAACTCAAATATGACTGAAAAGAGTCCCAAAATTACAACATGCTCAAGTGAAATGCAGTTTATTAAGAAAAAAAAAAGGAGCAGATTTGGAGAATACCTTTAAAGCTTTTAAGCGAACAAGAGATCCAGACTTTCTGAAGAGTCCCTCAGTATGAGCATGTTCTCCCAAATATTCACATGTATCAACAAGAAAGCTGAGAAAAGAACAGTAACACAGGTATGAGGATCAGAATAAAGCCTGGGTTTTTTCCACAAAAACTCTCTCACCATCTTTTGTAAAACTTAATAAAAAGAATAATTTCCCCCAATGACAAAAGTACAAAGAAATATAACTGAATAAGAGCTCTGAATTCCCTGTCTAACTTCTGCATCCCTCCTTTTCCACCTGGAACTATTCTTATATCCCCCAGAAGCTCTAGCAGGCATGGAACAAATATTACATTCCTTCTTCTGACAAGGGCTCAATACCATAAAGAGAGCAAAATAAGCAAAAAATCTAAAAATACATTGTTAATTTACCTTGGAATATAACCATATTCTGGCACAAGGGATTGTGGCAACGCATGAAAAGATATTCCAAAGATTTTACCCTGAAATACAAAATTCAAATCATGTCATTCAAAAGTTGATATAATTATCAACTACATATTACAAAGACGCACACATTCCACAAGTAGATACAAGAGTAGTTAAGAGGGGAAAAGTGTTTCAGATAAGACAGATAAGAGCTATTGTCTGGAAAAGCAGACAATCTCACCTCCAGAGATCTAAAACTACACTGATTCTAGTAACAGGTAACACCCTAGAGGATTGTGAAAGAGTAGAAAGCTTTTCTGCAGTATGTTTTACACTTCTTATTTTACAAGAAGTTAGTTTTCTTATAGGACTCACAAATCAGTAAGCATATTAACCAGATTGTTTTAGAATCTCACCTTAAGATTTTCAAATTGAGTATATCTTATTTTTATTAAAAATCAACACAAGACAGTTGAAATAATTTTTTTTAATAAATTTTTCTTCATCTCAGACACTCAAGATTGCTCTTTTGGGAAGAATTAAACTCAATAGAACAATCTAGGCAACTGTTCTGAACCTCATATTTAGCATTTGTTCTTAAAAAATGGATCCCTACTGCCTTATAGCAAGGCATTAGAGTATGGTACATATTAGAAAATAAGTAAATCTCAGTCATTACTACTGATGTTCACCTACAGCATCAACAACTTCTATTTTTTTTTTTCTCAATATTCACATTTAGAGAACATGCAAGCCAGTCCCTCTCCCAACCAGAAGAGGACTGGGATCATGCTCAACTTGTTTTTAGAGCTGAATGCAAACTTAGTCGTTCACAGCTGGAATTCAACGTGCTGTCCATGTCAGGAGAAGAGTTAATCAGTAACTAACCCATTAGACCCAATCTAATCTGACCTACAGAAAACAAACATCACACAGTCAGGAAAGAGAAGCAACACATCTGGCATTGTGTTCCAGGTTGCTACTGAAACTACAAAAAGAAAATTAACTCCCAGAGAGAACGTTTTTTCTGTCTGTCCAAGATTACATACTAGAAAATTCCAGTGGTTTAGAATTCAACATTTAAAATTCCTAAATTATATGCTCACTTCATTAGGTTTTGTTTGAAGTATCAGAAGTTGTGATTTAATTTCTTATTAATAAATAATAAAGCTAATAAAATTATATCTATTCCCTTATAACAGAAATAAGACAGCCCTCGGCAAAAATGTTCTTTTGCAGCTTTTCCTACCTTGCTCAGTAGTTAAACACATTTTCTTCCTTGCATACAATTTAAACACTACAGACAGCAACAAAAACATCTTTTAGCAAGACATACATACATTGTTCACAGTTCTTATTGTCCCTTCAAATGGAAAAGGAAAGTCTAGAACCATATGTTTGATATTGACAAGGGGAGAAAAAAACTAATTCTAACTTTACTCTTGCCTTCTCCCTTTGCAAACAACCCAACTCAAGCACATCTTCCCAACTTCTTTCGTTTATATTGACCAAGGATTACTGCAGCATTGTGTAATTCCCTTCTCAGCCTCACAGGAAGCTCAGTCCGAGGATGTTCAGCTCTGTGCCGTACCAGCTGCACAGAGGATTGACTGTTCAGGATTTGACCGTGGTCCACACTTTATAAACTAAATAGTCTACCAGAAGATCAGTGCTCTGAAATGGACCTCAGTGCTGGCATTCGTTATAATACACTTCAGTTTTAAATAAGAGTCCAGAGACGGAAAACACTTTTTTCCTTTATCAAATTCAAAATAGGTATTTAAAGTAATTGGAGAGATTTCATTCCTGGACCGCTGGCAAATCAAGGCAAGAGCTATCTGTGCCAAAATACTGAGTCATGTCTTATACTAAGAAATCATGCAAATAAAGACCTTCAAAAACCCCAAAAATCTAAGAAATCAAGTAAAAGACACACAGCTTTTAGAAATAACACCGTAGCCATATTCCAAGGAATAACACAACTACTAAGATTTGAGTTCCGTGGTAAGTGACATCAGTCACAGCGAAGCCGAAAAAGCTCTCGCAGGGATCAGAGGCGAGCGTGCGTGTTTCAGTGGCCAGCAAGCCCACGGACAAAAGAGGAACGAACGCATCTCCTCCGCCATCCGGCCTCGGCCAGCCCAGACTGCCGGGGGCATCCAGCGCCACCGAGCCATTGCCTTCCCGAACCGTAACACGGCCGCCTGGAGCACCCGCACGCTGAAGGAAAGGGGGGAAAAAAAGCACTTTTCCGCATTTCGGGAGGTGATGCTGTTAGTGGCTGGCAGGAGCCGCTGCATTACGGGAACGGAGCTGCTGCCGGACCCAGCGCTCCCGGCGACAGGACCAGCCCCCGGCCCGCGGGAGCCTCGGCTCTGCCCGGCCCGGGAGCGGAGCCCTCTGAGCCCCCCCGCCCCGCTCACCTCCGCCGCTGCTCCGGACGCCTTGGCCACCGCCAGGCAGCTCCCGCTTTTCACCTTGATCCCGTAGGAAGCCCGCAGCTCCTCCAGCACCGCCAGCCGCACCAACCTCCGCCTCTGCTCCGCCATCCCCGAGCCCCCCACCCTCTCTCTTTATGCCCGGCCCGGCCCCGCCGCCCCTCAGACCCCGCCGGGCGCCATGGCGGCCCCGCTCCCCGCGCGGCTCAAACCCAGCGCGCGGCCCCGCCCGNCCTCAGTCCCTCAATCCCTCACATCTCCCTCAGTCCCTCAATCCCTCACATCTCCCTCAGTCCCTCAATCCCTCACATCTCCCTCAGTCCCTCAATCCCTCACATCTCCCTCAGTCCCTCAATCCCTCACATCTCCCTCAGTCCCTCAATCCCTCACATCTCCCTCAGTCCCTCAATCCCTCACATCTCCCTCAGTCCCTCAATCCCTCACATCTCCCTCAGTCCCTCAATCCCTCACATCTCCCTCAGTCCCTCAATCCCTCACATCTCCCTCAGTCCCTCAATCCCTCACATCTCCCTCAGTCCCTCAATCCCTCACATCTCCCTCAGTCCCTCAATCCCTCACATCTCCCTCAGTCCCTCAATCCCTCACATCTCCCTCAGTCCCTCAATCCCTCACATCTCCCTCAGTCCCTCAATCCCTCACATCTCCCTCAGTCCCTCAATCCCTCACATCTCCCTCAGTCCCTCAATCCCTCACATCTCCCTCAGTCCCTCAATCCCTCACATCTCCCTCAGTCCCTCAATCCCTCACATCTCCCTCAGTCCCTCAATCCCTCACATCTCCCTCAGTCCCTCTATCCCCATATCCCCTCATCCCCAACATGTGCCCACCCCTCACCCCCACCAGTGTTGGGTCAGCGGTGTGGAGTTTGGGAATGGTGCAGTTGGTTGGTCTCTTTCTCCAAAAATAGGTTTCAAATAAAAGCAGCTGCCCACCAGTTTTGTGGGTAACCTGGACTCTTCCACCATGCGTGATGGTCAGGCATTGGCATGGAAAAAACACCGAGGTTCTTCCCATCTGCCTCCGTCACTGACGTTGCTTTCCCCTGCATTACCTGGGCTCTGTGCAGGTCTGCCCAAGGTGATCCACTATTTCCATCATTTTTGGCTGACAAAGCCACACTCCGCAATTTAAGTGGCACTTGAACCATTAGCACCCTGTTTGGCTTATACTTTCTAAATTTGGGTTTCCTTGCCCATTCTGTAGAGTGAACTCGAATACCTCCTGCAGCAGAGTCATTTTGGGCATTGCACTCTGTTATAGGAAGAACTGCTTCCTTTTTTCCTTGGCATTTTTTAGCTTGTTTTTTTTTGGGGGGGGGGTTTGTTTGTTTGGTGTTTTTTTCCTATTTCAGAATAATTCTTCAAGTGCCAACAGCTAAATGCAGCCTTTCTGTGTAGTCAGAAACTGTACCAAAAAGAAGCTTTCCAGCTTTTCCTTTATAAGTATTCCGTTACTAGTTCTAAAGCGAGTCTTACTTCACTGGAAGACTAAGATTACCACGAAGCTTAAACACAGAATGACAACAAGCGTGTTACAGTGCTTTGAACACTTAGGGACACAAAAACTAGAGAATAAAAATAGAAAAGCTGGAATTTTCCCAAATGTCACCAAAATGACAGAAAAAAACCAGAAAAAAAACTCTAAAAAATTATATAGATTAAAAACTTAGCAGCAGTAATAAAAAGCAGATTAGATACAAATTTTCTTAAGTAAAAATTTATCAAGTTAATAAATCATGATTTTGATTATGAGTGTCAAAATCATGTCATTGTACAATAGTAATATTCCTCTAAATGTGTTTTTACTGTACTGTAAGTATTATTGTCTGTCCTGGCATTGAATAGTCCTGGCATTGAAATGACATGAAAATACAAAATTTCAACCCTAAAACATCACTAAATTTCTCTAAATATGAGAACAATAAAAGTAAAGGAATCAAGTAAATAGTTACCATAAAATTTAATTTAAATAATCTCTATTCAAACTTAGTTTTTTGTAGTAATGATGAATTACACAAGAGGGAGCTGTGACAGGATAAATATATCAGAACTTTTCATACTGAGTATTTTCTGTTCAGTATTTAACAGTTTTAATTAATTGTAACTAATTTTAATTATTTAGCAGTTTTAATTAATTTAAAGTTTTGCAGTTAATAAAACTTCCTTGGAAGGAAATAAAAGCTTAAGGTTGATATAATTCTGCATGTGGACAGGAAATTAGAATTATTCTTATAATTTATATATTCTTATTCCATTTTTATAGAAGACTTGAGATCAGAAGTGCTTCAAAATTTATATATAGGGCTCAGCTCACCTGCTGAAATCCTGTCAGCTGCAAGTACAAAGGCATTGACTTGGGCAGACCCCGAGGCAAAAGTTAGATGAGAACATGTCTTGTGTCACAAACTTGTCACAAGTTTTCCAAAAGGATATGATGCCTTATTTATTTATTATTTATGGCAACGTGTAAATTTTCACAGATTGTGATAGAGTTTAAAGAAATAACTTATATTCTCTAGTGTGACCCTGTTGTGTATCACAGTCCAGTAATTTATGTACTAAGTGATTGTTAGACATCTTTTCTAATGGGAGAATTATATATGTTTGATTTTTTCCAGCACAAAAAAGTGAACATTGCTTTCCTTGGGAAAGTCTGTAACTGTTATGAAATTGCATAAAAGAGGGATTTAAACCTCTCCTCAGTGGATAATAAAGCAAGAATCTGAAACTCCATTTTATAGTCTAGCCAGTCCTATGGATTCCCTTATCATTACTGGAGCAAGATTTAGAATAAGGAATTAGTTTCTAGTCTTTCAGTTTCTTTTCTAATTTCAGACAACCTTCGATGTGATATAAAATAGAAAGAAAAATGCCTCTTCTTCTAGTGTATCATTTGGCTAGGTTCATATTTTAGATGCCTCAAGAACATAAAAATCAAGGAGCAGGAAGTTTAGATATTCTAGTCCTGGGTGGAAGGTGAGTGGGGGTTTAAAGCTGCTCCTTTGGACTTTGCAGTGGGATCTCAGGTGGAATGCAGCTGCCCCAGTCTTCTGTGAAGCACCCAAGCACACCACAGCATGTCTGAAACAGGAGCTGTGCTGAAGCCTTTGGAAGTTTAACTCCAGGCTCAAACTTGATGTGTTTTCTCTTCTGACTTTCGATCTCTCCCTTTTAATCAGTGTGGGAAGGAGAGATGGTAAAGCAAGCAGTGTATGGGAAATTAAAATGAGAACAAAAGTCTGTCCAAATTATGCAACAAGGATCATTATGCTATAAAATTGCTCTTCAAATGTGGCTGTCATTGAACGGTATTAAGATTTCAACAGTTATTTTCTCGATGAAGACTTAATTTCTTGCATAAAAAGGTTTTTAAGCTTAAAGCAATGCCTACACAATTAATGTCCTTGGGTTTTTTTGAATGTTTGAAAGGTGCTAAAAGATTTAAATGTTACAGGAGTATTGTTCATCGTTACACATCAGCAGTATCAAAGTACTGTCACAATAGCCTTAGAATTTTAACAAATTACAAATGTAATGTATCACTGGGTAGAATGATCATTTTCCAATGGAATGTGTGTAGTTTTAGGAACCCAGTGCAGGCTTGGGTGTTGTGCTGCTTTATCTAGGGCTAGAGGTGGGTTAGACAAAAACAAGCAGTAACTAAATTTCTTCTGCCAATTCAAGAGAACTTTACTGGAATACAGCAGAGAATAGAAGCCACAGATTCCCTTTCTTTAACTCTGCTCTCTGTTTCTCTTATGCAATGGGATTTTCATGTGTGCAGTGAGGCAGAAATAAGATGTTTAAATATTCCAGCAGGGAGAGTATTTGAAGAAATAAAATCTGTACATAAAATTGTTTAGTTTCATAGACTGTACAGTGAGGTACATGTCACTGGAGGGCTCTGCTGTGCATGTGTAAGTGTACTCCTTGGCCTAGGAATGGCAACCTGGTGTGTGGCTTTGAGCTGATTTACTTTGAAGAGCACACACAGCATTGCCTTTCTTAGTTTTCCCCCTACTCATCAGTTACACAATTGTTTGTTGCAGGATTGTTATGATATCCCAGTGCCCATCTTTGGAGTTGCTTTCATCTAATTTCTTCATATAAATTCACTTTCTACTACAGTAGAAAAGAAATTGCATAGGAATAGGAATTTTCACTGTTATTTTTGTTGTTTCTTTTTTTCCCGCTCCCTTTCTTTTAACACGTTTGTAATTTATATTACAAATGTGCTTGCTGGACTTAGCTAGAATTTTAGCCTCCCTAAGACAGGTGCTAAGTAAATCCAATAAGAAATAGGATCTATTAGGAAAAGCTTGGAATCCATGCAAGCAAGACAGTGGGGGCATTATTAGGTAGAAGAGGCATGGGTAAATGATACGGCTTGTCTAGGAAGGTCAATTACTAAGCTAAATATAGAATCCAGATCTCTTGCAATTCAGTCCCATTAACCACATACTGACCTACACAACCTCTTTTTTCCTAAAGCATCAGTAATTCTGAGTATAGGAAGTGGTGCTGTGTGACTCAAACATACATTAATCCCGTAAGGTCTGATCCTGTTATGTTTATAAGTACAAAGACCTCTAATGGCAGTGGAGTCCAGCTCATATTGGAGAGCAAATCAGCAAAGAGAGCTTCAAATAAGCCCACACAAACTGTTCAGCCAGCACACCACATACATTTTCATGGGTAGGGGTTAGTTAGTAAATATAGAGTAAAACCAGACATCAATTTAGATAATGCAACTGTTTTAAGATATCACAATATAACTTCTTTATTATCCATTTTTGGATCTGAATTAGTCTACTGACAAACTTTTAGAGAAAACCAGACACAAACATTCAGCATTATTGTAGCTGGCAGTAGCATGGTGGCATTTTTTACTCCTGTTTTCATTACAGTTACTTTTCCATAAATCACCAACATCTCACTGTCATAAGGGATGTATGTAAATGTAGTTTTGAAACAATCACATTACTTAGAGTCACAATTCTGAAAACCCTTACACATCTAGATACCTTTCTGTTATTTGTGGGTGTCTGTCTATCTGTTTTACAGACTCAGCACGTTTTGAGTGCAGAGAAGCTCAAGCCAGCTTTCCGTGTAGAACTGTGTCATCTGGATTTCTGCAGTGCAGGGATGTCTGGTGTGGTCATTTGTGTCCCAGGCTCGGGGCACAGGTCACTCGGGGCACAGGTTTTGTCGCTCGGGGGCAGCACCACAGCCCCATGGCTCTGCCGCCTCCCGTGCTGACACACGTGTATGTGTGCCACTGTGTGAGCCTGCAGACTTTGGAAACTGTCTGCACTTCCCAGCCAAGCATTGATCAGTAGGTAAACTTTTCTTTAAATCTTGTCATATATTCTTCTAGATTTATTGCCTAAATATTACATTATGTTTATTTTAACTGTGTTATCTCTCTCTTCACCTTAAATAAATGATAACTGAATGTTTTAATGTTACACACACAGCCAGCAATCCCCCCAAAATAAACTTGAAATTTCATGTATGAAAACTGTCTCTTTTAAGATATTAGACTTGTCTGCTCATTTATTATTTTCAATTATTTCAGAAACATGAAAAACGCTAAATACATTAAGAATGAAAAGACAACAACTCAGAAGAAAAAAGAACAGAAAAGCTTCATATGACAGCTAATGAAACATTCAAATAGAACCTACTGCTGTATACTTAAATTTCTTCCATTCTTTGTGATCTCTGGAATTTTGCACTGTTTATATCACGACATTTCCAAATATTTCAAATTTTTAAATTGCTATGCTGGACTTTTTCCACATCTTTACTTTGCTAGGAAAAGCAGTTCTAATTATATATATATAGCTATTTTTATACATGTTGCATATTATTTTAAAATTTTATTTTTAGCTAGTTACTTTCCTTCTAAAAATATACATAAGATCAGCATTCACCTAGGAAATACAGAAACTCTTCTTTTTTTATTTTTTTTTTTTGTCTCATGACTGCTGATCAGTTTCGATTCTTACAGCACTGAAAACAATTACCTGCCTTCCACTTGAAGGCATTCATGCTGATGTCAAGATGTGTCAAGATCTTTTGCTGTGCCACCTCCAGTGAAAGGCTGTCAAGGTGAAAACACTACGTGTCATCCTAGCTTCCCACGCTACATCCAATTTTAATTTACTCTTAAGTTGCCACAGTATCTTGTGAGTCCTGTATTCTAGCAAGTAAATGTTTATAATCCGTATTTCCTTCAAAAATAAATAAGAAATAATAAAAAAGGAATACAACAAAATAATGAAATACTGCACTTTTTGGATTGTGGTATTTCTTTTTGGTAGAAGAAGGTAGAGAAAAGGAGAGTGAGACATTTCCAACAGAAACATGCTATGAATTGCAAATACCCTTGAAAGAAATTTTGCCAGGAATGGAAGACTGGCATCCACCAGCTCCAGTGTCACAGCTGTAGGACTGTTGTAGGAATTTTTCTTTTACCAGTCAGATACTTATTTAAATAACCTACATTGTGTAATCCTCAAACAAGCAGAACTTCCCCTGTTCGTGTTCATGGTTTAGCCCCAGCTGGCAGCAAAGTACCACACAGCTCACTTCCCCTTTCCCCCACTGATGGGATGGTGAGGAGAAGCAGGAAAGAAAAGAGAATAGAACTCATAGGTTGAGATAAGAACTGTTTATTAATTGAAACAAAGGAATAATAATAATAATAATAGTAAATGAAAGGGAGAGAGAGAGCTAAAACACAAGAAAGACAAGTGCTGACAATACAATCTCTCACCACATGTTGACCAATGCCCAGCCCATTCCTGAACCACAACTGGCCCCCTTCCAGGTAGCCCCCTCCAGATTATGTATTGGGCATAGCTTTTGACATTATGGAATATCTCTCAGGGCACTTTGGTGCTACGCTCCCTCCCAGCTTTTGTGTGCCTCCTCACTGGCAGAGGATGAGAAACTGAAAAGTCCAGAATCACAGAATATGCTCGAGAGTTGGGAGGGATCCACAGGGAACATCAAGTCCAACTCCTGCCCCTGTACTGGACACCCTGAGTCACTCCATGTGCCTGACAGTATTGTCCAAAAGCCTCTTGAGCTCTTTCAGGCTTGAGGCTGTGATCACTGCCCTGGAAAGCCTGTTCCAGTGCTCAAACACCCTCTGGGTAAAGAACTAATACTCAGCCTAAACTTTCCCTGAAACAACTTCAAGCCATTCTTTTGGTTCCTGTCACTGTTGACCTCCCCTGGATGCTCTCTAATAGCTTAATGTCTTTCTTATATTGGTGTGACCAAATCTGCAGATAGGATGCAAGGTGAGGCCGTACCAGTGCAGAGCAGAGTGGGAAATCCTTGACTCAGGGTAAGTATGACTTAGCAACAACCAAAATATCAGTGTTTTATTCACATTATTCTCCTGCTGAATGCAAAACACAACACTGCATCAGCTACCAAGAAGAAAATGAGCTCTACCCCAACTGAAACCAAGACAAGAGAAAGCAAAGTTGTTAGCATATTACTGCATAAACATACTATTTCTTCTGTTTGGTTTTAATCATTCATAAATATACAAATATTCAAGACATAATTAAAACATACAAATTGAAAAAACTCAACAATGTTGGAATGCGAAGAATTTATTCTTAGTAGTTTCTACATTCATTTTTTTATAGCTTTATGAGAAATTTTCATATAGTGTCAGACATACTTAGCTTTATCCCTTGACTGCACAAAAATATCTGTTTAAAAGCCTACAAAGATCAGACAATTCCTATGTAGATTATCTTAGCTGCAGAAAAACCACCACCCCTGAAGCTGACTTCCTGCTTGAGAAACCATAAGCCAATTGCAAAACAAAAGGCACGTTTGGAGAGGTCCTCGACTTTCAGCAGTTCAGTGCATTACAGCATATCTGATGCCAAACAACTTGCAAATGTTTAGCATGTTCTTTGTTGAAGACAGTCTGGCTGATGCATGCTGCTAATACTGCTGGGTGAGATGATGGAGCAGGAAGGAAAACAAGCTGCATCCTTGACTGTCAAACTGTTCAGTTTCAAACTGCTCCGAAGAGTAGGCATTTGGGTAAAGAGTAGGAAGCCGCTTTTTAAATTTTCTTTTCCAATCAGCTGTCATCTGTACCAAGTCACTTTCCACCTGCTGTTTTTTTTTAAAAATAAAATCCTTCCCACTCTCTTCAAGTCAGTTACTGAGATTCAAACCCATGATGCCAGGCAAATGTCTGTTACACGACTGACTATGAAAAGAACAACATGAAGAAAGCAACAGGTAACTTACGGTTCTTAACAGATTGGTTTTATGTGGTTTGGGTTTTTCTTAAACTAAAATAGATTGACTGATTTTTTTTTTCATTTTCCATTGATGGTGACCTCTAGTTTTCTGCTCATTTTTTCCAAGAAATATTTTCAGTGTATTTAATGCCCAATTTAAACTCAACTTTTCCCATAATTAAAATTAATTAATGAAAATATTTTAGACTTTAAAACCTTAAAAGTACATGCCCAGAAAAAGACTTTGTAATGTTAGTTTCTAAAAGTATGTAGGCAATACTGTGTTCTGTGCTTCTAGGCCTGAGTGACATATGATGAATGTCCTTAAACCCAGACCATCTAACTGTCCACACAAAGGATTCCAAATCTAATTCCCAGGAATTTTGCGTCATGCCAGGTCTGTAAGGCAGTCGTGTTGCCAAGTTGCCTCCCTCTCCTCCTCACTATGTGCTTGAAACCTGTTTGTGTGTGAAGGATTTGAGCACGGGAAGCCAAGCAGAGTTATCTCCATGGCTTGCTGGTCCTGACTTGCCACACATCTGCATTTCCACCCATCTGTATTTCCTGCACCTCTGAAGTACAGTCCCATGCTGGAGGCACATGGGTTCTGCATGGGACAGGGTCACTGTGATACCTTTACATGGCCAGCCAAGGGACAGGGTGAAAGGACAAGGTGCACACAGGAGAGAAGAACAGGAGTTACAGGGCTTCAGGTGCTGGAAATGATCCCAACAGCACAGCAGCTGTCACAGAATCATATGATCACAGAATGGTTGAGGCTGGAAGGGACCACTGGAGATCATCTACTCCAACCTCCTTGTTCAAGCAGGGTTCCTTAGAACATGTTATCCAGGACTGTATCCAGGTAGGTGTTGAATACCTCCAGTGAGGGACACCACAACTCTGTGGACAATCTGTTCCAGTGCTCGGTCACCTGCACAGTGAAGAAGTTCTTCCTCAAGTTCAGGTGAAACTTCCTGTGCCTCTTGACCTATTACTTGGCAACATCCAGAAGAGCCTGGCTCCATCCTCTTGACATTCACCCTTCAGATGCTTGTAAATATTCATAACATCCCCTCAGTCTTCTCCAGGATAAACAGGCCCAGCTCCCTCAACCTTTCCTCATAAGTGACCTGTTCCAATCCACTCATCATCTTTGTTGCCCTTCACTGGACCAGCTCCAGGAGCTCCCTGTCTCTCTTGAGCTGAGGAGCCCAGAACTGGACACAGCACTGCAGGTCAGGCCTCACCAGGGCTGAGCAGAGGGGCAGGATCCCCTCCCTTGACCTGCTGGCCATGCTCCTCCTAATGCAGCTCAGGATCCCTTTGGCCTACTTGGCACAGGGACACACTGCAGGCTCATGTGTCAGCACACTGAGACTTTTACAGCTTAACTTCTGCTACTGAGACCTGTGCCCTTAAGTTAAATGGATTTCATATAGTTGGCTGGAATAGTATTTAATATTTAAAAGAAGGGCCAGTGTTTTAGGAGCTGTTTGAATTTAAATGCTCTTTTAACTGATACTCTCAAAATATGTGGGACCTGATGTACAGCAATAGTCAGAATAACTGGTGTAGCCACTAATAAGCTGGATTTTCCAATCAAGTGCAGGCAAAATTGCAATAACCACAGTGACTGCTACTTTTAAAAACAAAATCCAATTGTAGATTTAAGGTTTAAAATGCTCTGATTTCACTCATTAACAGATCTTCAAAACTCCTGTCTGTGGATATGAAAATGTTTCTCATCCATTTTTATGACTCTCCATATTTCCTTAATTTTATTGATTATGAGCCTAATTAATTTATAAATCACCAGCAACCCCATTAAAATCCTTCTGGCTTAGTAGTGTCCTAAGAAACAGCATCCTATTATTTCAATTTGAATAGGTGCTTGTCTCTATTTTTAGCTAACTACCACTGAAAAGGTAAGACTGAGAAGGTTTTCTTTGTTTTGCTGTGTATTACTCGCTGAAAAATCACATATATCAAGACTTGTCAGATACACTTTAGTCAAGTGAGTCCTTCTGATTATGCCATACTTTATAAGAAAAGAGGAGAAACAAACATTAAAATTACACAAGGTAAAATCACAAAAAAAACAATAAAAGACAGGGAACTGAGATAGCTGATTTTATTTCTAGCTTGTTTTTCATATTGTCTAATAAATCAATTGATTTTCTTAAAAAAACAATTAATTTCCTCAAATATAGGTGTTTATACTGAACATGCCTGCGTGCCTCTTCAGTAGAACTTAATGCCAAAGTTCTTGACAGACATTATAAAATATCACATAACTGTCAGGAAAACAAATTTCACTCATCATCAGAAATGTAGTTCACATCTCTGTCTAATTGTGTTATTTGATGCACTTTGATGCACAGGGGCATTTCTCTGCATGGAAATTTATTATTCTTCTTTCTTGTCCCGTAATGGAAATGAGCTCCTAGGTTCAGAGCTTCGAAAGGAATGAAATTTCCACCCTGTGACATTTCTTTGAAACCACTCTCCGTTTCTGTCTCCTTCTGAGCTGGTAATGGAATCCCATACAGAGCTAGTCTATACTAATGGTTTTAGTTGCTTCCAGCACCACTTATGACTAAGTGCAAAATCCTCTCTTCTACCTCACTACCAACCCCATCCCCCCCACCCCGTGAACCACAAGTCTAACAAGGGAACCAAATCTTTCTCTTCTAGGGTCTTCCTCATAGTGGAGCTAATTATATACAAAGACATGAACACTTCCTTTGAGAGGAAATATAAAGTCACCAGGTCTGTCTGTGTGCTCAAAGCTGCTGCACAAGGATGTGCACCTAAGCTAGCTGTGAGTTCCTCACAGTATTTTTACAACATGAGGGTTGGAAGGGCAGCAGGTGATAAGCTTGTAAAAAACTGTTTACATATTCTACTACTTTACAATGTCCCATGTTATACAATGCCACCCAATGTTATCAAAGTATTAGAGCCCACTCTCAGAAATGTGATCATATCAGGCAGTATCTGAGAAGCTTACAATAGAACAGTTCTTGCTCTGCAAACTCTTAATCGAGATGAAAACTTACCTGTTTTTTGAGTTGAAAGTGAGTCAATTTGTGTCAACACAGTGCAATCCCTGTTCTAGCCAAGGGATCCTTCTGCTGTGTGTGTGTCACTCCTGTGCAAGAGCTTGGGAAGTTTTCAATTAGCCAGGTAACGAAAATGTAGCGCTGGCATATTGTTCCAGGGAGATGTACCATAAACTTGTCATGAGACAATACAAACAGAAATTTCTCTTGAAATAAAAATGAAAAATTATCATAATTCACACAGCTGGTTTCCTCCCAAAAAAATCCAACCAAAACCTTTCTTCAGAGAGAAAAAAGCAACCAACAAAAAGCACCAAGTGTCTCTGAAACCTGGGTGGAGTTCAACTCATTCCTAACTGATAGCCTTCTGAGCTTGTGGCCACTGGTACCTTTCTCTCTGATTTTTAATGTTTGCTTCCAAGTCTAACTAGATTTTGCTGGGTTTGCTCAATGTGGCATGGCCAACCCATTCATGGCTTCTGGCTCCCATGTAATTTGTCCAAATTGTTCCATGCTTTCTCATCAAAGTGAAGATGAGCTGTAGAAAAGATCTACGAAAAGGACATAATATTCATTCAATTCAGTGACTTGGACAAGTCTTGTGAAAAACAAAGAAGTCTTTCATCTCACCAGTTGTGTGTCGCCTGGACAAAAAACATGCAAATTTTTAAAAAACAAACAAGATTCTTTCCTTTGTGCAGGCTAGGTACTTGTAAACAAACAGTTCTAATCAATCCAATGAGATACATATGGTCTTCAGTATGACATGCATTCTAGTTATTTTTGTAAATAACTTGCTTCTTTCAGTAAAATATGAGTTGTTGGTCCCCTGGCTATTGCAGATGAGAAAGCTCTTGCCCATCAAATAAAACAACTTTTCCAACACTACTGTAGCCAGTGTCACCTGGTGCTCTTCTCTCCTGCAGCCATATCACACCAGTGACTCATCAGTCATTCTGTCACCCCACCACAGCTGTTTCCAGTCAGTAAGCTCACAAATTAACAGAAACTCTCAGTATTAGTCCTAAGGAATTCTTGTATTTGATACTAAATAATTTTATCCCTTGTATATGATCTTACAGTTCTTACAGTCATGCAGGTCTTCCTGGACATTCCAGCCACCTTCTGTTAGTGAGACACCTTTGGCTGTCAGCAAACTCCATTTTCACACTCCTCTATCTCCCAATTAAGCTTTTTAATGCAATGACAAAACGAGCATGGTCTGAAGACTGACCCTCTAAGAGCTCCAGTAATAGCAGCACGTAACAGCACTTTCCCTTTCAATGCCACCTTCCCCCCTCACAATATTGTCCTCTCAATAATTAGCAAGCACTGATTATCATGTGCACTGACAGTACAGTCACCAGGCAGGAGTCCTGCACAAATAATATGTTCTTATTTAGGTACACACTGTCTATTGATGCATGTTTACCTACACACCAAAATAAGCATTTACAGAAATCTGAGTGGGGGCTGGGGATGTTTTAATTAATAAAATATATATTTTTCTACTACACTAACACTAGTTGAATCTGAAAATGCTAAGAGGCAGAAGAATTAAAATCTCTTTTTCTGCTATTCTTTGGGCAAAATATTTTGTTTCATAAATGATAAAGTATTTTTGAAGTTTCATTTTGAAAAATCAAGTCTGAACTAAATTCTAAAAAAATTGAAAAGACCAAATGTTTCCAATGCTATATGGAATAAATAAATAAAAGCACAATGAAGTATTTTTTGTGAATCCATACTAAGAAAAATGTTTGGCTAGAAGAAAAAAAGTATTTTGGATTGACATAGAAGGAATGTACTTTCTGATTGTTTTGATTTTGCAACAGAACAGAAAAAGTTAATTCATTTAACCAACCTCTGGCTTCATAGAAGGCATGAGCTCTGGTGTTGTCATGAAACAACCCCGTAACTTTGCAGGTTTTGTGTTCTTTCAGAACAGGTTTTTCAGAACACAAATAAAAATTAAACAGTAGCATGGCAGAGATAACTCAGATATTGTCACAAGCATAAATTCTGGAGAAGGTTGTACAAATGGAGAAGTGGCAGCAGCAGGAAATCTCCCCAGTCTCTGCCAGGAAGCAATTAATGCAGGAACAAACTCAGTGCCATGTGCATAAACAAGCCTGCATTTCTATGATGAAGACATAGAAGCATGTATCACAACCCATGTGCATATCAGAGGTGATTTCTTACTGGTCCTCAGAAAAAGCTAGGAGGAGCTTGAAGCAAAGATAAAAAAAACAATTAGAGACAAGTAATAATGTTGACAGACATGGACAGTGGGGGGGGAAAAAAAACAAGTCAAGGAAAATCACCCTGGAAACTACTCTTTCACATGCTTATGGCAGAAATAAAAAGTTGTTTACTGAAATGGAAAAAAAAGAAGTCATATGTGTCTGTTAGACATAATGTGCAATACAACTAAATATTTATTTAAAGGCATAAAATGTCAGGATGCTTTGCATAATTACTGGCAGAAATACATCTTGAATAAATAAATTCTACAAATTTGATCATTATATACTTAAAAATCCATTTCTAAGAGATACTTCATATGTCAGAGTGATCACATGTAGCCTAGCAACCAGGATGTTACTGAAATTCTACATACAAGTGTGTGAGTCATTTTTAGTTATGAAGTAAGTGTACTGATGAATGACTTATAAATGGCAGAATTGGTAGGATAGAAGCTGGATTTCATGCATGTGCAAAGCTTAGTAAATTATATTTTTTCATAAACTTGCTGATAAGAAAGGATAAATATCTGTGGTGGGTTTTTTCCATATTTATCATCTGAAGATTTTTACACATCAGCTTCACTTATCTCAGGTGTAAGGATTTGTCCTAAAAACATACATCATGTCTTTCTTATCCTGCCCAAGACCTGGAAAAATGTCTTCTCTGCTTCATGTACAGATTTGAGGGTACAAGTGTCGTGCATCTAGCTGACAGAAATATCTGTCTAGGGTACTTTATATGCCTTTCCTGACACCGGTTTCCTGATACTTCAGCTCTTTGCTGTGGCATTACCCATTTGCTAAAAACAGATTTTTCTGTAGTTAATGCACAAAACTTGCTCAATGTGCTGCTTCAGAGATCACATGACACTTGAAAAGAAAAAAAAAAAAAGTGGAAATAGAATAAATACCCAAAGTGATTTTTTTTCCATTTAAGGGATCTGAAGAGGTCCTGTTTCACGGTAGTACTGATGCGTTCATCACAAGCTTGGACTCCAGCTCCTTGGGATTCTTCCCTAGCCAGCTATCTAAAAACAAAATAGCCCCATATAAAGTCTGCAAGTACACATAATGAAAATGCAGGATTCAAGGTTGAAAGGCAAGAGCATTGATACACTCTAGAATGACAGTTCTCACATTCCTAGCACAGACAACATATTCTCATTATTCCAAGCCTTAATTCTGAGTTTAACTGTACTCATTGCTACTCTATTATGTGCTAATTTTCATGCAGCATCAGTTAATGCCAGCTTAGAAGAATTGTTTGGTAATTGGCTGTTAATTGTTGTTCAGTATGCTAGTCCTATCTCATTGTCAAAGCTCTTGTCTTTAACACTGATTATGAATCAGGAACACATTTTGACTTGTTATCAGTCAGAAGCTTTTGAACATTGGAAATTCCTAAAACTAGTGCATGAGAAAGAAATAGACCTTTGCACTGTATGGAAGAGAGAGGCCTTAAAGCAATTGGAGGAAGAAGGTGGCTCTGTCAATACAAAACTTGTTGCTGGATAAACATAAACTGAGAATGATGGACATCTAATCCAAACTAAGCTAAAGTTTCACTGACTGTCCCTCATAACTTGCACAGGCTTTGTGGGATCACTGCTGTGTTGGCCCAAATCACAGTGCATATTTCTCATGCAAAATGAGACTACAACAGGTATGGTGAAACCAAGAACAGCTTTTTAACAGTTCAGAACCCTCATGTATAGATGTTAAACCTAAGGCACAATCCATGGTTTTTAGTCTGTGTTGAAAGAAAATCAGAGGTACACAGCATCTCAGAGAAGCAGTGTGAATGAAAACTTTTCAATTTTCCTGATATATCTGGGTGTAGGATGTGGTGTGCCCTTACCACTTTATCACAGAACCCATCCCTTGATCTGTTTACACTAAGGTACTGAATAAAATAGGCTTGTGTAGTTCTTCTGAACTACAGAATTTTACTCCAGTTATCAGTGTTTGCTTACTTGTTACTGTTACCACCAATAACATCAAAACCAGACAGAATTTCTCAATGTAGCTTTTAATCTCTATTTAGGAAAAAAAAAAAAGACAGTAATCCTTCCTAGGTTGCTGGCATATTCTAAATAGTCAAATACATGATTGCTTAATAAAAGAATCCCAATGAAGGGTGCTTAAAAGCAGAAAAAAATAGTAATTTAGATTAATTCTTCATAAGGAGAAGCTTATTTGATATTTTTTTCCTCTTGAATTAAACAGAAAAAGTGTAAAAATTTGGCCAGTCAGTAAACAAATTCCCTCTAATCTGTAGGAAGATTTCAAAGTTTGCTGTGAACAGCTCTATTTTTTGGTGTTTTGGTGACTGAATATTGTTTCTGTTTTGGTTAATTATACAATGATGAACAAAAGGAATGTTGTTCTATGAATTAATTTTTGGAGTCTTTCATGGGCACCAGCATGCTAAGCACTGTAAATACATAAAGTGCTTGTTCCTCCTTGACCATACTGTGTCTAAACAGGCAAAAAGGGAAATGAGATGAAGGAGAAGAGAATTTAACCAAAATTACACAACTGACTAATAGCAAACAAAGGATTTCCTGCATTTAAGCCTGATAAGCAGGGAACGAAGCTGCTTTTGACACGTATGTCTTACCGGGGAAATGAAATATTCCTTTTTTTTTTTCTTACTTGCTAGAATGTGGGTATTATACTGGATTAGGAGAAACAGTTTTGGGTTCTCTGGTTTTGTGTCTCGTTTTCAGTCTGCTTTGCTAAGGAAATGAAACTTGTGCAATCACGGTGGGTGGCTGCACATGTGTCCTGGTACTTACTTTTGAACCTGTTGGCAAACTGTAGCAAACTGGACACAAAATATTTGTCTCACAGATAACGTAATTCAAACATCTTGGTCCCAAAGGTAATGTTAGACAATTGTTGTGAAAACAGGGAGACAGTTGTAGGTGCCAGGCTGTAGCCTGACTGACGAAATCATACTACTTTAGTTTTGATATTTACAGAACCATGCACTTTCTTCAGTTATGTTTTTGAGTTTTCCTCTGTATTAAAAATTCATTAATTAAAAACCCAACAACAAAGTGAAACCTCATAAAACAATGTAACACTACGAATTGAGGCTAAAAGGCAGTATTATTCATAATTAAATAATGAACTAGAATAACTGCTCATGGATGGATTGTATCAGACTTCCAGATTTTCCTGGTGGCAGCAGAAAGCTTCACTGCTGTTCTTAAAGGAAGAAAGAGGAAACAGATGAAAACAGGGATGAAACCATGTTCATGATGGAGAATATTTGTGTTAGTGATCTCAGATGCCATAATGAGGCAAGATCTAATAAAAAAATATCAGCATAGACGAGGCCTCACTGGGGCTCAAGGAAGGTAACATTAGAATATTTGTTTGAGCACGTGTCTTGTGATGGAATTTGCTTCTTTGCAGGCACAACTCCCTGTCCTGCTGGTGAGATACCCTGCCATGAGGGTATGATGGAAGCTGGAGACCAGGTACGTGTGTTTCATTTGAGTACTCCAGAGCAGGTCAGAAATTTTACTTCCCCTTTTAAAACAAGGGTTCCAGTATAATTCAGTTCCCCCTGCCTCACTGTGAGCAGCCTGCAACCAAAGCAAAGTGCAGTTTCCATTGTGTCATACCCATTCATTCAGCATAAGAACAAAATGCAGTGAGAGACCTTTTACATGGGATGGGCTAGGGAACGTTTTTATCCTTGTTGCTATAGTAATGAATACAGCTAATTGTGCAAACACTGCTATTACACATTTTAAAAGGGTGGTACTTTCAAACAGTAGCAATACAACTGCAATGTGAAAAAGTGATGTAATCAAGGAAGATGGAAGCATAAGTCAACAGAATGTTTAAGACACGTTTATTGGACTATGATGAAATATTTTAAACAGGAAGTCTGGCTTAGTTAAGATATTTGCATCAGCTTCTTACATTAAAATCAACATTTTGCTCTTCCACAGCTTTCTTTTGTGACTTTTACCATGAAATCCAGAGTTGACTAACAATTATGAGCAGCAACCAGCCACTTTAGGTGCTTGGCCATGGAACAGAATCCAGGAAAAGTTACTTGGATTGACCACCGACTGCATTCTGAGCTAGGAGCAAATGAACACAGTTAGTGGTCATTCTTTCTGATAGATTATATCCTAAAACATCATTTGAGGTGCAGAAGAAATCTTCATTGGAAGGAGGCATTTCCTTTAACCTGAGGTTGTGGAATTTGTTCTGAAGACAGATTCCCTTCAAAGGGAAAGGAAGTTCGAGTCTGGTTTTTTAAAGTATTTAAATTCAAGGGCTCAGATACTGGGAGTCCTAATAGAGATGCTCTCACTCGGAGAATGCTCTGACACTCACGACATCATTCTATGAGATGCTTAAATTCAATTCCTTCCACTGTTTGTAAAAATTTAAATCTTATCTTAATGTCTTAAATGCCAGGCTATAGGGTAGCATGCTCTCACCCTCTATTCAACAACTAAAAACCTTGTGTGCACCAGGAATGCACATAACAAACATGAACACTGCCAACTGCCAGAACACTTCCTTGGGAAGGGGAGATTCCAGCAGCTTATCCAGAGGAACAAACAGCCAGTGGATTTTGACTGCTGGGGTTTTACTGGCCTGACCAGAAACAGAGCTTAGATGCCATCAGATTGAGGAAGCAGCTACGTCAGGATTTTAGGAATTGGATCTTGGATGTAAAGATTTTGAAAGACAAATTACTCTATGGAATAAGATACCAATCCTGCTGAACAGTTTTTCATTAGTAAAATGACCATGTTGGTAGTTCCTTAATTACCTCAGATTCTGTGTGATCAACTACACTAAAATTGTCAGAATATCAGAAATTACCACCGTATGACTGTGGACAATAAAATAAACCGACAAAGATTTAGCAAAGTTAAACAGCTTCAAGCTAGAAGATTCCTTTAAGCAATTCTTCAAAGTATGAAAAATATTGAAAGAATTACACTTGCAAAAAAGTACAGTGTTTGATCACCCAAAAGGCAGAACAAGAACTTTGTATACTGGGAATGTCTTGATGTTTTTCAAAACATGTTCCATAAACCAACTGTAAAGAGCATTCAATTATTGATTTTTAAAACAATTTGCCTTGTGAGAGCCAGAGACAGATGAGATACAAAGAAATGAAAAAGGAAAAGGAAGTCTTTGCACAACAGATAAACAAAATTAAAAAAAAAATCCAACAAGATATGTTGTGATCTATACATAAATGGAATAAAAATGAGAAAGAAAAGGCTCATGATTGGCATAAGCTTGTTAAATATCTGGAGTAACTTCCTGAATTTCCTCTTATCCCAAATGTTTCCAAAACCACTGAGATTAGAGTTCAAGGAACAGGAAAATAAAGTAAATAAAGAAAGTAGTTGAGGGCTACAAACAATGCCTGTAAAGGTGGCTGCAAAGTAATAAATACTTTATATAATATTGTATATAAATAAATACAGGCAATTAAATAAAATACAAAGCCAAAAGAAAAAAATCAATTAAATAACTCTTCAGTTCACTATGTATACCTAAGCATGTTCTGCAATCTACACAGCTCCAAAGGAATCTCTTCCTATAGAAGCATGTCAAATATTAAAATTATGTCTGCTTCTCTGAACATCACCACAATGATTAGTACAGCATAGTCTTGGAAATTTGCATGAAAATGAGATGGTCTAATACACCTGCATAGTTTCCCAGCTTCCAGTGGTGATGAACAGTGTTGTAAAGTCAGCATGGCATGTGCATGCTTCCCACTGGGGGCTCGAACTGAATCCTCAGTGCCGAGTGCATTCGTGCACTGGGCGCCTGAGAAATCATCAAAGCTTGGTTAAAGAGCTGTAAGGTGGTGAAACCCAAATAATAATTACTTCTAGGTGTGCTACACTCTATTTTATGCCACTTACTCTGCAAGAAAAGCCAAGGGGTCTACAGATCTATTCTGTTTAAAAGTTTGAACAATTTTTTCGTTGTCACAACCACAGACTGAGACAAAAGCATTTAAACAACTTTCCTATCTTAGTACAAATACTTTGCACCATTTAAAATAGTGATTTGAATATTGATAAAATGTGACATGTCCATCTAAGCACAATTTCTTTATTGTCATTGTTCTACTAGGGAATTACGAATTAAATTTTTTTGTCTACAGTCTTAAATAATATTCTGTAACTATAATATGTGGCATGCTCTTAAAAGCAACATAAACTAACCTGCCTTATGAACACTAGTTCAGTTACTCTGACTCATTAGTCACACAGTTTACTGACAATGTTTTCCTCTCCTCTCTGTTTTCTAAACTTCTAAAGATAATATGAAGTTTAAATACAAATTTTAAAATGTACTTGTATTTGACAAAGAAATAACACACTTTTTTATCCTGTGAGTCATCCTGAACAAACATTAACAGATCTTCCTTTCAAAATTCCAAAGAAGTGATAAAATAGGAGAGGTGGATCAGTTCAGAGAACACACAGAAACAATCACTCTTCAGACAGAAACAGAAACTCTAACTTTCATTATGGTATTATTTTCAGGTTGTCATAAGAATTCACTGTTCATGTTTCTATCACAGGATTTAAGAAGTTTTCAGAAACGTTTGTCGTGGTTTCAGCTGGGACAGAGAAAGGTACTGTCACCTTTTTCACAGATGATTGAAGAAATTAACAATTTTGAAAGACCTTCAGCTTGAGGTTACAGAAAGCTTTGGATACTTTGCCTAACCCTCTTGCAGACAGACAAACAGAAATATTAGCACCAAAAATTTTTGGCATAGCTGGACAATTGTGCACTATTTTCTAAGTTAGATATTTAGAGACATCTAAATCCATCTATCTGTCTATCTATCCACATCTATATTTAGAGACTAAGTTCCTGAACCTAACTATACTTGGCTAGGGCTTTACGAGGACCCCTTAATATTGCCCCTAGAGGAACTCTTAATAAATATGGATTTATTTTAAACAAGATTAGTTTTCAGCATACGAACTTTCTTCTTCCTGTTTGGCATTCTGCAATAAGAGTGTATTTAAATGTGAATACACTGAATTTGCTGAATTGCTATCTAAATACCTTCAAATGATAGATTAATAAATGCATCATGTAGTACTCCAGTTTCATCAGTATCCTGACTGGGACTCTGAGCAGAGACAAAACTCCCCCAAAATGGCTAAATTCCTCTTCCTTTTTTCTTCTGTTTAGATAAATCTTATAATATGAAGTAAGCCAGCACAGTAAAATTTAGATATTTCTAATTTTTAATAACATAAATGTTGTTCCTTCTGTGTGCACTCTGGACTCCTACACAGACTTAAAAGTCATCAGAGTCTAAAATTTACTTTGAGAACTATGCCCAAGTTTATCATTAAATGAATGCACAGATAATCTGCAAGTAGCTGATTGGCAACAGTCTTGCACTATCAGCTATGTATAATTGAAACTTAGATTTTGTTATTGTTTTAATCAAGAAAATTTTAAACAAAAGCAGACTAAAACTAATTCTTCTAGTAAAATTTGGAAACAGCAAAGAACATATATCATGATAGTTTATAAAAACCCCAAGAGGTCTGATGAGTTAGGAAATGTGGCTGGCATTCTCACTGATTTGTGTGGCTTTTAGGCTCAATTCCCCAGCCTTTTTATTGATTCAGGATTTTGATATTTTGCTGTTTAGGAGAATGCTGAAATACAGTAAACATTGATCATCTGCCTATAAGGGTCACCTGCCTACATTGCATGAATTTCAGAAGCAGCACACAGTGGGGCAATATGCAGTGAAAGGTCATGATATTGCAAACTGAAATCTGTATTCTGTATCAATAAAATCACATTTAATTCTGGCATCAGAGAAAGACAGAAGTTTTTATTTACTATAACTGAGTCCAACAGCATTGTTACCATAACTTTTATTTCTCTCCAGTAGTCCATAGCCAAGTAGCTTTCTTTCCTTTATGATCCTTCTGAATAAACATATTTGGTCAGTTCTGATTTGGTTGCTTATATGTACATACGTTTACCTGCTGATTTTGATAAGAATAGCACAAAACAACTTATTTCTTAAAACACATATGTATAAAGTATGGATAGATAAGGTGAAAAACAGCTGGTACCCTTGAAATAACTGTCCAGAAAGTCAAGATACAGAAAGGAAAAGCATAACAATACTTCTAAGAATGCTTCTTTTTGGTTCACCATCTGATTTAAGAGAACAAAATAGCTACTAAAACAGGATGTAGATAACATCATCCCAAACTCCCTTTGTAAACATTTTCCAAGGAGACAATGATTAGCTACTTCCTTTACAGGGTATCTCTTGGTCAGCAGCAAGAGGCCAGATATCACTCTCTAGAAATATATTAAGTGTATAGATCAAATATTTTAAAATTGGTTTCACAGTTAAATTGTTGTGGATATAACAGTTCCTTTGGACTGAATGAGAAAACCTCTAATTTGGGTTGCAAAGTCATGCACTCTTGCACATTCCTGGAATGTAGGAACACCTTCACAAGCACATATGCAATTCTTTTCAGGGTATATTACTAAGCAATTGTATAAATATTTACCAACACTACTGCATATATTAAAAAAAAAACAAAAAACTTTCATTGTTGTGAAGGACTGTGAGGTTTTTTCCCCATTTGGGAAGGGGGAACAGACTCACAAAGTAAAGGCTACAGAAGTTCTAGTACTCAAAATGAAATGATGAGGACTTTTTTTTGCAAAAATCTAATTAACATTACTTTGTCTTTACATGACTGAAGAACATGGTTTGTATTTAATTTTCACTATTGAATGCTCAGATTTCTTGAATTTCTGCATGTAAAAGAATGACCAGTCAGCACCTGAGGAATACAGCAAATAAATATGCAGAAACTCTTTTTGGCATCATTGCTTAAAGGGCAAGGAACTCTCTAGAGCCCATAGAAGCTGCACAAGCAGTTTTCAATTATCTCAATAACTATCTCCATCATCAGACAGTAATTTTACTTTTCCAATCCTACAAGCTATTGTGTAACCAAAGCAGTTGAAAATGGCAACTCCCATCAGTATGCCTCTTTACATGCCCCTACTACATATCCATACTATGATTTAAATTGAAGCAGAGGTGCTATGAAAGTAATGATACCTTGCTTTGTAGTTAAAGGCAATATTGACACCCATACACATGAGACAGGAATTTTGAAGTTCACAAGTCTTCAAGGGGCCTCTCTTCTCACTGTGATAACTGCAATGGCAGTCAAGACGAGGTTTTTAGGGATAGATAATGTTTTTTATTAAACTAGGTAGTATAATATAGGAAAAAGTACACAGATTTCCAGATATTGCTGGCTTTTAAGTTCACTAAATTTTAGCTTTCAGCATGATCTCCTGTAGTACTATTGCATTCAGTTTGGGAGGTCTGGATAGATGGCAGTGACATACACACCTACTAAGAAGCATTTTGAATGGTCAGGCTCAGGGAGTAGGTGTTTCACTGTAGCTGGAGTCCAGCAGTGAGCAGTGCTGGGGGAGCTGGGGCAGGGCTCTCTCCTCAAGTTGACACAGGCAGTGTCACATTAGGATGACAATTCAGTACACCTGAGGCCAGGGCTGCCATCCAGAGAGACCTAGACAGGCTGGAGGGATGGACTGACCCAGGACAAATGCATCTAGGAAAGAAGAGACCCTTGCACCCATAGAGGCTGGGTACTGGCAAGTGGGGAAGCAGCAGTGCTGGAAAGGCTTTGCCAGGCAGAGCTGCACACGATCAGCACCGTGCCCTGGCAGCAGAGAGGGCCAACAGAGCACCCCGGGCTGTACTCACAGGCACAGAGCCAGCACATAGAGGGAAGGGATCACTCCACCTCGAGATGGATCCAGTTCTGGGCATCCCAGCACAGGCAGGATATTGACAAACTGGATTGCCTTCACCCCAGGGCCACTGAGACTGCTGGAGCCAGAGCACTTGTGCTGAGAGGACATGCTGAAGGAACTGGGCCTTTTCAGCTTGGAGAAGAGATGGCCTCGGGGGAGATGCAAGAGCAGACTGACTGTACTTCTGAGAAGGCTATTGAGAGGGAGCCAGGTTTTCATAGCAGTGCACAGCAGAAGTATGAGACAACAAATAAATCAAAACAAGCAAAGACAGTAATTATATAGAGGTTTTATTTTAATTTTCCAGATTTTTTTAAACTATGAGATCAGTCAAATGTTCTAACAGGCTGATCAGAGAAGCTGTGCAGTCCTCAGACTTGAGGATTTCAAAATCCAGCTAAATAAAGCCCCGAGCAAGCAGGCTTAGTCCCACAGCTGGTCATACTTTGAGCAGAAGGCTGGACCTGAGGTCCCTTCCAAAGTCAGACATTGTGTGATTCTGAGATTCTCTATAGAAACCCTTGTTAAATCTACTCAAAATTTTGTAGTTTTTGAATTGTGCCTGTTGGTCAGATAAAAGTTATTGCCTTTACCCATTAGCTATGTCTGGCCTATAATTTCCAAGACTAAGACCCACAGATATTCCATAAAATGGTAGCATGTTTATACTTATATGGGTCATTACTAGGACTGGATTCATTCAATCCATCCCATAGATCTTTGGCATTTGAAGTGAACAAACTCACAGTAGTTGTCACCAGCAGCCTGAGTATTCACTGGGAATGGTAGGAAATCCATGGCCAGCAATTAGTGTAAAAAATGCTCTGAAAAAATAAAAAACCAGCAAGTTGAAGTATTCCATGCTCTATGTTCTGACAGTTTTTCTAAGCTTTTCCTTCTCTGTTTTCGTGAATTCTAGTTGTGTCTCCCATTCACCTTGTTCAACTAAAGGCTGACTTAATGTTAATGTTTAACTGAAGCGACCTTTACAGAAAAAATGTCAGCATAGAGAGAGAATTACCCAAGTTCTGATAACCTCAATGGGGTTATCAGACCAAAACCTTCACTAACTCTGCAGCTTTCCAAAAATGGAAATGTTTGATAAATTGATGAATGTAACCAAGGCTTAGATCATCCTGATCAAAAGGATCAGACACTAGAACTACTCTACTATCTGAAAGAGAAATCAACACTCACACAAACAAACTGTTATAAGAGTTTTGAGATCTCCAAACTTTAATTATAACAGAGAAGTACATTTAGATGATACCTTAAACAGGGCAGACACTACAGGACAGCCACACCTTCGGCATGTTATAGCTCAGATGAAGTTTTTTATGTGCAATTGCTAGGAGGCTCTCCTTCAGGACAAGTTATTAAACCCGATGACTCTGACTATTACCTAATTTGCAAAAGATTTTGCAAAGATCTTGACTTTTCATACTGTGACTCTTCTAAGGTTTCTATTCTCTGTTCTTCCCAATTATGTTGGCAAGCTTTTCTCCTTTTCTGGAATTGCTTCCTACACTATATTAATTGGCTTGCCTCTCTAATGTTGTCTACTGACTCTGCCACATATCAGACATTCTGTCAGGGCCAAGGAATCTTCTCATTTGTGATCCCACACCATAAGGACACTGAAAAGCTTTCAGAATGAGGCTGTGCTTTTACAATGATCTATGTTAAACAGACCTAAGTAAATACTACTGAAGAAATGTGTGGTCTTGCTCTCATGCCAGTGTTTGGTTGTGGCAGCAGTTGAGCTGAGTGGGTGGAGAAATTAATTAAATAATTAGTACTGTATGGCAGAACAGGTATAATTTTTATTTAGGTCATCTGAGTTTATTTTTTTTTCCTGGATTAGTTTTTGTGTTCAATCCACTGCATGTAGTACATGCTCCACTAATTGGCCCATTGTAAAGAGCAGGAAAAATAGCAAACTGAATAAGCTTAAAACAGATTTCAGAAAATTACTTTTACTCTGATTCAAGGCCAAGCTACGCTAGGAGCAATCTAACAACTTACTAAAAAGAATGTCACCTACTGAATGCAATTACTAGGAATATGTAGGGTTTCCCCTTTTACTTGGAGTTCTTCAGCAAATCAAAAGTCAGGTTGCTCCAGTCCCTGTTGTGATAAAGGTATTTATCACTGCCTCTGAGAAAAGTCAGTGAGGAAAACGAATCATTTTGGAAAACTGAAGAGAAATGTGCCCTGATTGTTGGCAGAAAACTGTTTTGAATATCTGAACCTTACCAGTTAGTCTTACAATTAAAGAATCAGTTTATGAAATCTGTCTGAATCTTGGTGTGAGGCACATTGGCATTATGATGACTAAGTAATGTTTAAAAACATAAACTAAGCTCTAAAACAAGATCTTGATAATGCAGTATGTCTGGGACCCTGTATTTAGTCGTGCTCTGTTGAGTGCATTTCTCAAAAGAAGACCATTTAGGCAAATTTCGGTTACAAGATATAGGGTGACTTTGCCCTTTCAGATTTCTTGCCTGGCCGTTTCTTCTCAGAAGCAGAAAAGTTGAGAACGTTGAGTTGGAAGAGCTCTCAGAAACTCCCAATCATGGCACAAGAACCATGAAAAACACTGGGATCCCTTCCCTTGTTCTGCAGGTAAGGCGCCGGATAAGCCTTTAAAATAGCAATTATCAACGTGGGCACCTCGTGTCTGTGCCTCCACCTCAGCATCGCGCCGAGGCTCAGTTGGTGAGCCAGCCGTGCGTCCCACGGGGAGAGCTGCGCGCCCCGGGCACCTCCCCGAGAGCCGGGCCGGGCG
>VZTB01008005.1:434741-490857 GCA_013397245.1 Thryothorus ludovicianus | reverse complement strand
GAAGGGGCTTGCTCGGGGAGGAGGGCAGTCCTGTCTTGCCCTAAACTGCTCTGCCCTACCGGGCCGAGGTGGTGCCGTGGAAAAAAGTTGCGGCGGCTTCAGAGCCGGGCGGTGAGAGCCGGGAGCGCTATGGGTACCTGGTAAAGCCGGCGGCTTCAGAGAAGAACAGCCCCAGCTCAGTACTTCCTCCTGCCGATAAGATCTTCGCCAGCGCTCGTCACGGGTGGCGGCCGCCGTCGCTGCCCTACTTGACTCCGTTTCAGACTCCTCCCGAGGCGAGACGGCAGCGGGAGAGCGGCGAGGCGGGAGGGAGGAGGCGATGCGCGGGGCCGCGCCGCTCCACCCGGCCTCCCCCGCCCCGCGCAGCCCCGCTCCCTGCGCTGCTGGCAGAGCCAGCCGGGCGGCGGAGCTGCGGCTGGAACCGGCATGGGGACCTTAGGCAAGAGGAGAGAAAACCAGTGAGTTTGCCGTGCTGCTTTATGCCCCCGTCGCTCTCCTCCTCACAGCGGAGGGTACCTGGGTCGGTGGGTCCCGCCGGGGCGGGCGCGGCTTTCCCGCGGCGGGGCTGGCGGGGGGTTCCGTGGGGCACGGGGCTGGTGCTGCGGGGGCTGGCGCTGCGGGGGCCGGCCGGGGCCCTCCCGCGTGGGACAGGGAGAGGAAAGAAGCGCGGGAGGCGGTGTGCGTGGGAGGATTTTGTTTCACCCTTTGGGATGCCGGGGTGAGCCCGGCAGACAGGTCAGCGCGGGGAGCAGGAGCCTCGCGTTACGGGGTCGGCGGAGCGGCCGCCCGGGCTCGGTTACCGCGGCAGGGCCGGAATGCGGCTGTCACCGCCCCGCCGGGGAAGCGGCACCTGCTCCGGGGTCAGTCCGCGGGAGGACGGGCTCTTATTTGTGATGTCCTCCCCACCGCCAAGGGCGTACAGTGGAAATGCACGGCGGGCGTCCCCCCGCTGCTCCTCAGTCCCGTTTTCATCTGTTTGTCGTACCGGGCGACTGATGCGAGAGAATCTGTTCTAAGGAATAACGAGAGGTGCCGCCGCCTGAGCTTTGCTTGTCCAGCGTGGCTAGGTCGGCCACAGTAATACTGTAAACTTTTTTCAGGTGTGAAAACTTCAGGTTTTCTCCCGGGTGTTGCCAAAGCCTGAAATATCTTCTGCCTTAACTCCTACTTGGTTACTATTTGCCGGGATCCTCTGCGCAGTGTTGAAGAGGCACTGGAATAAAGCTAGGAGAGGGGCTTAAGCTTGTACAAAGAAAACACTGAAAGCTGATCAGGCTCTGGTACTTTTTATATGAGAACAGGAAGTCAGATCACAAAGCTAAGAGGGAAATTGAGAAAAAGGGGGAAGGGAACATTTGCATGTCAGCCTAACAACGGAGGAGCTCAGTGATGGTTACTGCTTCTGAAGGGTCGGGCGTGCATTTTCCTGGGTTTGAAACTCTGGGGGCCTGGGATCAGTGTTGAGTTGTAAATGACACCGTGGTCAGTTTCGTGGCTTTCCCAGCATTCAAGTGGGACGGAAAGGTAAGGATAAGGCTGGGCTTCCGCGGGGATGAGGTAGGGTCCAGTCTGTCTTCACAAGGCATGCATATTGTCAGCGTCATGCAGGAGTGCATATTCGGGGGCGTCTGTGAATTTCCTTCTACTATCTGTATGTAATATGCATACTGGAGGAATTTCTATGCCTTCCTGGGACTGCATAGTGTTGCAAGAAAAGTTATGCGAAAGCTTAAGATAGCAGCTTAAGGACCCTGGAGCCACTTATTTAGGAAGGCTGCGGAATGCCTGAAATAAACCCAAAGAATCTCTGAAATTTCAGGTGTCCCTGAAATAAACCTAAGTTTTATTGAAACGGCAGTGCTTGTTCTTTTGTGAACTGTATGGTTATACTCTGAAGTCAGATTTTGCAGTGGTTCCTGGTATTTGCAGGCAAATATATTTAATCACTTTTCATCAGTGCAACATTGTTCCAATTTACTATTTCATACAGAAATATGAACTTGTATGGAAGCAATGAATAGCCTTTAATATTATCCAAAAACATACACATTCTTGAAGTAGAATGTATTATATAGTCAAAACTAAAATTAGATAAGTGCTTTATTTTGGTCTCATTTACATTTGTCATTAAATACATTTATTTGCTCATGTAGACTATTTTAAAACAACCTAATAGGAGATAATAGTATAGAATAGACACAAATTAATGTATTTGTTTTGATTGTGAAATTCTCTCCTATTAGATTGTGCTGATATTTTGTTTATGTAACAGCGACTTCAAATTAAATTACTAAAGTTAGTCTGGTGTTTTGAAACCTGTGTAATAGTTATATATTTTTTTCTCCTTTACTTTTGGTGGGCACACAAATATCTGGTGGTAGGTTATTGCATACTCTCCAACACAGAGACAAAACTTCTGATAATCCTGACAGATCATTCAGGGAGCTTGGATAACCATTTAGCAGAAAAAGAAGTCACTTACTGAGCAGACCCCTTGGTGTACATATTAAGTGGGAGGGTTTTGTATTTCAGCATCCTAACTAGAGGGAGTTAATTGTCCATGAAATCTCTCCTCCTTTCCCATAGAGTAAAATTTGCCACGGTATCTTCTTGTTTTTACTTCACTATTGTGCTTTCTTTTAGACACCCTGCCCAAGCATGCAGCACTGCCCCTGAATCTGCACTGGAGCTGCAGCAGAGCAGCCACTGTCCCAGCCTCTCCAACCACACTCAGGTCATGATGGTGCCACTGGGACACCTAGCCAAAGGAGCCACTTTGGAAGACCTTCTTGAAACCTGCATTCAGTCTTTTGGTGAGTGCCCAGAGGTTTTTAGACTCATATTAATTTGTTTCTATCCTGGCTATGTTTAAATCCCTTAGTAGGGAATTAAACTGATTTATTGGTGGAGTAGAAAGGTGTTAACTGAGAATTGTCTGTGCTACAGGTGATTGTATTTTTGGTTGATGGATGTGTTTATACAAATGTGTATAACATATGCTGTGAGATTAGAGTAACTACTCTGCTTTTTCTTGAGGGAACCAGACAAATTCCAATCATCTATATTTCTAAGAGTAATTTTGTTGTTCCTTTGTTCCTTCAAGTACTAATTTCGTAAACTTTAGCAAGTAATCATTATATTATTGCATATTGCAATAATATTCTCATAATGTGTGTAAGCAACAAGTTCACAGTAATCATTTTTAAACAAGAAGGGCTATTTTTAAGCTAGGTGAGATAACACTGGATTGCTTTTTATGCTATCCATATAGATCAAAAGAAAGAATCCAAACAGGAATCACAACTGTATTTTTTTTGCTTATCGGTTATCCATTTGTCCTTTTACAAGAAGAATTGAAATGTGGATAAGCATAACCATTGCCTCAGCCATGTACCCCTAGTTTCTGTTTCCAACTTTTTCATTAGTAAATGTTTATATTCAATATTAACAAAATATGGTAATACTGAAGACACTTAAAATGATTCTGAATAATTTGCTTATGAGCAGCACATCTGCTTGTTAATTCTGAGTCTTTCAGTGCTTTAAGCTACTCTCAAAATATGCGGGAAAGTCGTAATTTCAGTAGTCCTTGGAAGATATATGTACCTGAACACCCACTCAGCTCTAAAATAATTATCTATATAGTTAAATAGTAACACATTGTGCTGAGTACAGTACATAAATACAGTGTAAACAATGACTAATCTTTCACATTTGTTTAAAACAAGTTTGTTTCTTTTTAACTTTAAAGCATTCTAATCAGCATATGCAGAGAAATGCATGTCTGAGAAAAGCTGGTGAAACATGTAATTGTCAGTAATGTCTTATTTCTTTTTTGCTTCTTTTCTTCCCCAGTCCATTTTTGTGAAGACACTGTTATAAAGCCGTAATTCCTCAACAAATATTGATTGATGTTTTTATAAGTTTCAGTTCAGTAGGAGGGAGATAAGATATATAAAACATAAGACCTTCAGGTAGTAATATTGTGACTACTTGACCAATATTGTCTCCACATTTTTATGAAAAAACAGTAATATAAATGTAATGTTAGTATAGTTATTAAAGTTATTGGTTTAAAGTAGTGCAGGTGAAACACTGAGTGGGAGATTATTTTTGGCTAATACTCTGTGTAGCAATACAGTCATGCTTAGATGTTCTCAGATTCCTGAGCATCGGTATATTAAAAGAACTAAGGTAATGAAGAAAAGCAAGTGTACCTGTGCAGTTCAGCTACACATGCATATGAATTTTTCTCAAGGGTTTCACACTTCAGGTAGAAAATTTACTGTAGTCCACTAGATAGGGTTGCATTGACCCTTGACAAGCTGTATGTAAGTCCAGCAAGGTGAATTGTAGTGCATCAGCAAACATCATTATTACCCACTAAGGACTGCTAAAATCATATTGTGTGCTGCAGAGATTTGGACCCTTAACTGTACAATTCATAGTAGTGTCTGTATTTATACATCTTCTATGAAATTATGATGTTCTTATGCTATGTTGGAACTTCCCATTAAGGTATTTAAATAAAAATACAACTGTTACAACACTAGATAGCCTGCATAATGAAGTTCATTAAAGGAGGCTCTTTATCACCAAAACCAGTGGAAAATTAATTCACATTATTGTGCCAATAAAGGAAGAGATGAAAAAAACTTTAATCTGAGATTTTGAAGAGGATTTGGGGCAGGGAGCAAAATGGTGGGGAAAAAGCATAGCTGCAGAATGAAAGAAATCTGAATGACTGAGCATAGGACTGAAATCTTCTAACCTCTATGCTAGTAGGTCTGTTTAGGCTGAGATTATCTTCAGTCTTGGATATGCTGACCTATAATATTTTGTGTATTATTCTATAAAGTCATTATTATGATTTGAGCAAGTTTTATTTAAACTGTTAAAGTACAGACACCTTCCACCCCCCGAGACATCGTACATTTGAAGTTTATTTTCTGGAAAAAGCTTTTGATTCATTTGCTGTCTAGTCTTAAGGAGAACAAGGGGCAGTAGATAGAGATGGTGATATATCACATTTCAGAATATATACTACATCTTGTTAGCATCATACTCCACTTGCTGGTGTTATGTGTACAAATACAGTTCCTCTCTAATGGATGCAGCTGAGTTTATATTCCTGGACTCAATTACACAAGTCTGGAAAAAGCAAAGAATTTGTAGGAGAGGCTGCTGTCAACAATGGTGTGTAAGGAGAAGTTGGCAGCCTTTTGCTGTATATGCAGAGAATATCACAAGAAGGTCTAACCAAGAAGATATTAAGAATCAATACACATGAAGAACACAAGCATAAGTAGTTTATTTTACAACATGGATTAGGAGAAGAAAGAAGGATGGGGTATGGTGAGTTGAAATTACAAGTGAGATGACTAAACTGTGCTGCAGCACTGTAAATCAATTCCAAGATGTTTTGTAGAAAGACTTTGTCCTGAGAGCCAAGTTAATCCAAACGTTTAGTCAGTGCAGTTAACTTAAATTCCTGCTGTGGGGAGATTAGTGTTGCTCTTTCACCTCTCAAGCTTGGTCTCTTTAGCTTGGACTGATGAATGACAGGCATTTCTGTGCCTCAGTAACAGAAACAGTGAGGGTCTTAAGAGGTAGTTTGAAGTCATGTAGGTGGTCACTGCATCTGAAAGAGTAGAGTTTATTCAACAGCATGATGAGGAGATGCTAAAAGTAGAGGTTTCTTCAAGTCCCATGGAAGTTTGAATCAGGATGATGAAGATGAATCATCCTGTAAATGAGTTGCCAAAAGTAAAGGCAACAAAAAATCAAGGATGTAAGTGAAGGCAAGAGTTTGGGGGAAAAAATAGCATGGTGAGAGATTGAAAGTAGGAAGTGTCTTAGAAAGAAATATTGGTCCTTTCTTAGGGGAAGATCTTTAGAGACTTAAAACCACTCTCATCAGTTTTAAGAGAAGAGATTGGGTTATACAGACAGTGATTTAAAGCACATTCCAAAACATGTCTCAGAAGACTTCTCAACATTATAAGTAGCTACATGATGCTGTGATCTGGATTGACAAGAATTGTAAGAGCACAAATAAATGCATTACATGGGATTGCCTTGGAAAAGAAGGGGAGGAAAAAGAGAAATAAAGAAGGGAGGAGAGTGCATGGAGAGGAAGAGCAGGAGGTAGGGCAAAACAGTTAAACAAAACTAGAGAAGAGAGTGGCTGCAGAAAGGTTAGATTCAGTGCAACCTCTAATCAGAGATATTAATCCAGCACAAAAAGTTCATAAAGAGATAATTAAAAGTAGATTTTCCATTGGCAACAAAATGGCTGAGGTTGTAAGTTCAAGGAAACAAAGAAGCAGGTAATAGATGTTGGCTCAGAATATGGCAGCTTCAGGCTGGAGATAATTTATTCTGGAGGAAACCTTCATTAGTGACTGTGATTCTGGAGTGGAATTTTACATAGAACAGTGACTTTAACCCACTTCATCCATTTTTTTTCCATTATGTAGTACATAAAATGCCTAGAAAAAATGTACTTTTGACTGGCAGACAGTTCTCTGAAAGTCGATACGGCTTTGTCTCATCTTTTGTTGCTAGTTGTAAAGGCACTAGCCTATCAACTTTGTTGTTGAAACCAGCACAGTAGGGTCTAGTTTGCTGGCAGGTTAATAAAACACAGGAAGCATGTGCTTAGTAGCACAGCCATACTTTTATGTCTAGTTCTTGTACTAATCTTTGTGAGACTACACAAATGCATAACATATATTTAGTTCAGAAAGTGTTACAGATCAGAGAAAGAAATATTAGCAGTGCTCACTTCACTGGATAACTAATCTGCTAACTTTATATCTGCTAAATGTTCATGACATTTACCACCCTAGGGTATCCTCATGCAACTGTGAACTTGAAGTTCTGAATATGTGTTGTGAAGTCAATTTCTAATGTAGGAAATTTTCTTTTTTTTTTTGTAACTTTGCAATATGTTAGTGCGTGGTAAGAGGTCCCTGTTTCTTTCCTCTGACTGTGTCTATTTTTATCTTATAAATCTACCTTTTTAATCTAGAGTAAAGTTTAAAGGTGTTTATTTTTTTTAAACAAACAAACCTTTCAAAGATCCAATGAGCTATTTTAACATGCATTCAAACTTATAAACCATGTAGGGTCAGAGGGCCTTTTCCTTGCCCAAGCAAAATGTTTGTTTAAAATGTTTATACAAGTGTTTAAAGACTCCATTGCAATCAGGACATGATTGCAATCAAAATGTGTCTTCAGCATAGTGCCAATTTGATATCTCCTTGTTTTATCTGTAATAAAGTCATGAAATGTTACCTAGAATTACCTAACAAACAATTCCAAGAGTGCACTTGACTTGAATTATTTATTCCAACACTTACATCTTCCTGAAACAATCTGAGGATCATTTATAAGCAGAGAATTCTGTAAGAGCTTAAGATGTTATTGTTATGAAGGTGTTCTTGTACTTAACCTCTGAGTACAAGATCTTACTCTTTGTCTCTTACATTTGAGTGCTGGAAGTATGTTTACTAGCATATGGAAGACCTATGTTTATCCTACAATTCAGACACTTCAGTTAAAAAGAAATCAAGTATCATCTTCAAATGCATGTCACAGTACAGTATTCCTGTGTTTGGTTTCTTTAAAGAGATGTAAATAATGGCCTTTAGGAAAGAAAAAATATTTCTGAGACCATGTAGCATAATTCTGTGTGAAATCTCATCCATCCATAATAAACTGTTTGCAGTGGAGCTATTTGTTTATATATACAAGTCAATTTTAACCCATGGAGGACCTTAAGGAAGTGGAAAACTACAGCTTCAAAAAATAACAATGTTCTTAATAGGATTTATGTGAAACTAATTCAATTTGCAACTTCTAATGGTCATAATAGTTGTAGACAGCTAGGTCTAGGAGTAGGTTGTGATGTTGAGTTGCTCTGCAGTGTTTGATCCGTGCTAAACTAGCTTGCTGCCTCAACGTGTGATAAAGTGACATGTTTGTAAACTAACCTTAGAAACACTGGAAACTACATCCAGGCTAATGTGGGTGAAAGATGCCATGGAATTGTTTTGATAGAAATCAAAATCTCATAAAGGTGCTGGTGGTATCTTAGGTGTAAGCTACCTAAAATAATACAAGTTAATCATAAGTCACATTTTCTGGAATAAAAATTTTGAGTTGTGTAGTTACATGAACTGATAATATTTTTATATGGCTTGTATAATATCATGCAAAAACATATTGAGACTTAGGAATTCTTTAAGAGTCAGCCACATATTGCATCCATCTTACAAACAGCAAAACAGGCAAGTTAGAGTTCAGCTCTTTAGTGCTGTAGGCACTTTCTCCTCTAAAATACAGAAAAACTGAAAACTATCCAGTTTTTCCCGTATCAGTTATCTGGAAAAACACATTCTACTTTTAACATAAGTTTTCCAGTCTAGTTTAAACATACAATTAACTATGAAAACAATCATAGTTTAATTATTGAGTTTATCTTTTTATCAAATTTACTCTATAACAAATTCTAATATAGAATTCTGATTCAAAGGCAGTAAATTCTTTCTCTGATTCAAAGGCAATAAATTCTCTCAAGGCATATGCACACCCACAGAGTGCAACTATGGCCATTTGCTTTTTACCTCTCAGGTTTGCCTGAACAATCATTTGTTTTTGTCTCATGCTGCACAAATTTGCAGGGTTCTATCCCTTGCTCTTGAAGCCTGGGCTGAATGTTGAGGTCTCCAATGCCCCCCCTCCAAGTAGTTAAATTTTGTTCATGAAGCAGTTCTGTATGAAAATGCTGTTGATCATTGTGTGTTAAGTAATCTGAGTGCTATTTGGTCAAATACAGTACAGAAACTTTAGTATTGCCAGGCAACAGGGACTATGTTAATGATCAATTAATGACATTGTGGGAACAGAAGAGTCATTACTGCTCTGTAGAATGCATGACATTGTGGGAACAGAAAAGTACTTACTGCTCTGGAGAATTCTAAGTGCTGTTTAGCTAACTATTAAAGTTAATTGTGGTTGTACCAAAATGAAAATGATTTCTTTTTTAGAGTGATGTCTGTGGAAAGAATTTCCCAAAGAAAACGAACTTTAGATATCTTTATATATATTATAAAGTTCTATTTAGCAAATTTGACTTCACTTTTTTCAATATAATTTTCCAAAGCCAAGAACTAAGTAATAAAACAAAATGAAGAAAACTTAGACTTTTTTCTTCATAAAGCAGTCTCTTATTTACTTGTATTTACTACAAGGATATGACTGCAAATTCTACCTTCATGCCTCTAAATATAACTTCAGAATAAATCAGTATAACTTTTATTTATGAATGCAAAATATTCTAATTGCCCATCACCAGCCAGCTGATACCCAGACAGTTCCCAAGCAACAGCAGCCTTGACAAACTTGCAACCTGCTTTTAAATGATTGCATGTATGAGATGAAATATCCCATTGGTGAGTTGGGGTCAGCTGTTCTGGCTGTGTCCCTCCAGCCTCCTCGCTGGTGGGGCAGTGTGAGAAGGCACCCCCAGCTGCTGGGTTAGAAGTTAGCTTGCCATAGTCTATAAACACCAGCTCCAGAAGTAGACCTAGAAGTCAAAGCAAAGGCTAGGAAGCTTATGTATGTAAGTGAAACAGTAAGTGAGGAATATTAGGGCAGGATTAGAGCTGGAGCATGCAGCAGTAATGAAAAACAAGATCTGGAATTGAGACCCAAGCAACATCTTCAAGCCCTTGAGAGGCAAGCAGCTTGGTGCCTACTAGTCTGTTGCAGTTTGAATCTTTGGGTGGGACAGGCTTCATGCTTCCTTAGATGTGAAGACGAGCTGCCCCAGGATCAATCATGCTGCTAGAGGGAAGCTTCTTGTAAAACACTGCAGTGTAGGGGTTAAGCACACATCTGAGTTCAGTGGTCAGTCAGGGACACTGGCCTCAGAAGTTTCTGGTTCTGTTCTGGGAGTCTTTTTTCCTATCCATCGGTGCCTGTGCTAGCACAGTTGTGCTGCCAAGCATTACACTTGAATTATTCAAGGGTTGCCTGCAGCTTGAAAAATTCACATGGCTCCAGTATCATGACTTAAAGCCTTGGAAAAAGCTTTGAATGCTTTTCCTGGAATACTCAAATTATATTTGGTAGGCTTTGGAGAAAAAGACTATTTGATTAAAAAGTTTGCATCTAAATTTGCTAAAATCAATATTTTAATATGCTGTAGAATGATGTGTGGTATGTGCCCATGTGTGCAAACTTTTTATCTTATTCTATGTTCTTCATCTGAATTTCCAACGCTAATGGAATGCTTTCCACCCACATTGCATTTGGTTTCTCTCAAAGTACATTTTAATTTCTGAAAATCATCCCATTTCCCTTTGACAAGAGCTTTTATCTCCTTGTTTTTGTTTCAAAGAATTACCCACCTAGAGCTCTTTTTGCAAGATGTAGCTTTCCAAAAGCTGTTTCTGAGAGAGGGTAATTATTTCCCCTAGAGATTTTTCTTCCCTAATGTTCCCTACCCTCACACAAAACAGTCTTATTATTCTTTTTGGATGCATATTATCCTCACTTTTGTCTTGGATATATCTGCATTGTTTATGGGTATTTGGAGGAACATGAGTGGGTTCCTCTCTCCTCTGGTCTGTAGGGAGTTGAAAGGGAGTAGACTTGAAGAAGCACCAAGTTTATTTGGTTTCTTCTACCATGTGTGTTTACTTGGCTTGTTTAGAGAGCTGTTGGTGCAGGATTGGTCACAAAGTAGCGCAGTTCTTTCCTCTCAGGAAAATACTGGTTCCTTCTAAGTTTAGCTTTGGAGTTTTTCTTCTTAAGATCAATTACTTTTGTAAATTAATTTATGTAAAACTCAATAGTTGCAAGCATGTATGGACAATATGCCAGTTTAAAAAGACACAAACAAAACCAAATCTTTTGTGCTGAGTTTTTGATGCTGTCTGCTAAACATTATGTCACTCTTGTGTCATGAGGGGGAATATGATCATCCTGTACAGAATAGCTGGAGAGCTCAATATTCCACCTGCTTTCTGCTACAGCTAAAAGTAAAAAAGCATTTTATTACTTAATTTCTGTGTCATCTTTGTAAGGACATTCTTATAAAGTTATATTATGTCTGAAAGATATTAAGCACTTAAGATAATGATTTGAAATAAAGAAAAATTCTCTAAGGATGAGCACAAAGTTCTACTTAGAGTAATCAGTTATAAAAACAGTATGGTAAAGTCCTTCATAAACAGCATTTGTGCAGAAAAGGATCACATAGTGAAGAGGGACATTAAAAATTGTATTAATTATAATTAATAATATTGTATCACTGCAGGAACTCTGTGTGCATAGAAGGATATGTGTACTTCCGTATTTTTCTGTATATACTTTATATACACCTACATTTTAATGTAAGTAAATGTGCATGTAAAAAGTATATACAGAAAGGTATTATGTAAAGAATATTATGAATAATATTCTAGCTCTGGTGCTAAGATCTCCTCTGTAGTACTATGTTCAAGTTTTCTTCATAATAGTGGGGCTACAAAGGGTTCAGAAAACATAAAAATTGACCAGAGAGCGAGAAAACCTTGCCTCTGTAGAATAAAAAAAATTACAAATTTGGTGTTTCTTAGCTCAAAAAATAGATGAAGAATGCAGCCCTTAAACAGAGAAAATATATTGATAAGATAAAGAAAATATTTTTCTGTCTGCTGGAGTCTGAACTTAAGCTGCCCAAGTAAGCTGAAATATTTGATTAGACAGAGAGGAGAACTCTTAAATGATAGAGAAACTTAAGCATTGAAATAAATCACCTACAACAGCTGTGAAATCCTCATCACTGTAGAATTGTAAGAATAAATTAAACTGGTTCTGATTTTGAGAAAGCTGTTTCTATATTGGAGCAGCAGAATAGAATATATTGGCTCCTAGCACTGATATCTGCTGTCAACTGAGCATTCAGCTGTCGTTAAAAAATTAGTTTAAGTTAAATCTGCTTGCTGACCCTCAATAATGGTATTATAACTGATAAGGAGAATGGTAGCTTCTTATGAATCTGATTCTGACCAAATGAATTCAATATAATGAAAAGAGTTAAATGACTAGTTCTGTTACAGGGTATCAAATTCCAACACAGAAGAAGTAAACGTGGAGTAAGAAGGCTACAATGGGTTGCATAAATTGAAGCTGAAGGGGGAACAGACTGTTTCCTGTTCGTAAAGGGAATTTCCAGGGAGTATCTGTAAAATAATCATGAAGTATTTTATTTAGTTTGGGTAGCTTCTGACCATTTAAAAGTTGTCTTGCAGTACTGTACCTTGCACATGATACATGTGTGTTTCGTCAAGGTCTTGGAGACCTTGAGATCTTAAGAACATAAGTTTCCTCAGTTTTCAGATCACATGTCAATGTAATAATCTTTGTAGACATTTATAGCACCATCCCCACAACATGTCCTTTAAACCACTAGAAAAAAAATTTGCAGAAGTTTGGAAGAATCCTATGCAGAACACAGAATAGCAACCCACGACTTTCAGCTTTGCACTTAACTTCTGGCAATTGCTTGATACTTTCTTGCACTGCATTGTTTTTGGTGCTACATTTTGGTAACCGCTGGAAGACTTAGGGGAGTTGACAAGAAGTTATTCGTGTTCTCAGTAGCTTAGTCACTGATCATGTGATGTCAGTGCTCTGTGATTCACTTCTGATTCATTTCAAATTGTACTCTAGGTGATACAGTTGGGACCTGCTTATGAAATAAAGATGGTGCTTGTGAAATTAAGGCCTCTTAGACCTAGAAAAGCTAACTTTTCTTTCCTGCAAAATTCAGTTTGGTTAAGACATCTTTGGCTTTCTTACTACTGCCTTAGCATTGCATTCATGCACCGGAGGGAAGGTCTCAGTACAGCAATCTTCTCTGCTGAACATATTTTTTATGCTAAGGGTATTACCACAGTCTCGTGGCCTTCAGGATCTGGTGAAAAACAGGTAGTTTGCTCTTAAAACCTTACTTACTGACTTTTGAGTAATGTATTTCTCTAAAGTATTCAAGAAAGATGCAATACTTAAGCTATTTCTAAATTATGGATTACTAGGAGTCACTCACTGGGTCATGCAATAAAGTGGCTGATGGGCCTCGATTAGAATGTTCTTACCCTTGTGTGTTCTGAGTCTCACATAAGAAATGTCTCTTGCAATTGTGGTTTTTAGTGACTTTGTGCTTCTACAGAGATCATAAAATACTTATCATTAACTGTCATTGTCCTTTCACTCATGGATTTAAGTGCTGGAAATATTCAACTTCTGCTTTCTTTTTTGTTTCAGGTTCTATTTGTTAAAAATCTTAGTACAATAATTTACAGAAATTTACAGGAGAAAAACATGCAACCAGTTGGATATTTGTATTTTGCTGCAGTGAGACAAAGCTAAGGCCTATGCAGTAATTTGCAGTTTTCTTTAATGTAAATTGACTAACTGGAACACACCCATCCCACTTGAGTTAGCATTCGCTCGGTGGTTTTGCTCAGTAGGCTGTGTGGTTAGAAGCAGGTACACAAGCGGAAATGAAAAGGAGTTTTAAAACAAACTGCTGGAGGTTCAGGAGAATGCTGCAGAGGCACTCGGAGGCACGCTTGCAGCACAGCCAGGACAGCCCTCTTGCTGCTCCACCACTTGCACAAAGATGCTTCCCCATTGTAAACTGTGTGCTGCTCCAGTTACATGCAGGCTTGCTGTTCAGGGCTCAACTGCACTGGGAACATTTAGATTTCTTTTTGCAGAGGGTTTATTTTGTTTTTTAAGCCATCACAAGTACAATGGGGTTTTTTTGTGAAGGTGAGCCTTTTAGTTGGATGAGAGAACAGATAGCCCCAAACCTAGCATTGCTTTAACATGTGCAAAATAATTGCATGTCATTGTAATGAAGTGCATCTCTGTTGCAAGATAATTAGGTCTGGATGTGGTGAAGCATAAACACACTTATTATTATGCAAGAAAACACCATAAATATGTTGACCTAATTACTAATAGTAGGCAGGACATTCTGTTTTCTCTGCACCTTTGTGACATGAAAAAGCTAAATGGAAGAGAGACTTTCTAGAAAATAAAAATTCAAATGGGAACCTGCACCCAGGTGGTAACTGTTATGTCACAGCAGAGGATTTTGGAATGCACGCAATGAAAGTGCTAAGGGAGAGTGTTATTTTTTGTCTTTGTTGTCTGAAAATGATCTATATTGAGCACTTATGACAAGCTATATATTCTTAATGGTATGTGTGCACATATCCATTTGGCTTCCAAGTCAAGCATATACTGAACTTTTTTCCTGATTAAACAGGAGTGAGTGGATGGAGCTTCTGGCAGAACACCTAGTTTTCTCAAAGGATGAAAGTTGATACAGGCCTGTGTGCAAGGCCTAAAATAATTTTACTCTTCATGAAGACTCTCAAAGAGCACGCAATGCCAAATACTAAAGGCCCAAATAATTATTGGTTCTTGATATCCTAGCCTTCCTCTGCAAATTTCCCACTTCTCTAGCTGAATAACTTGCTGGTTTGCCCTCAGTGCTCATGCTGTAATACCTAGGTAGTTTATATCTCAAAAGGATTATTTCAGTAAGGAATGAAATTGTGGGGGAACACAAACAAGGAACACATGAACTTTGGTTCATGCTGTAAAACTGAGAACTTGTAGAGTATGTCAAAAGCCAGGTCAAAAACTTCCTGTTACTTGGATTCTACACTGCTCTCTTTCATGGGGCTGTAGGACAGGCAGACTTTCACCTTGCCCATATCACTGAAGGTCATATTTTGCTATCTTCCTGTAGAAGAGCACGGTGATTCTTGTTTCAGTAGCTAATGTGTATTATCTTGTTTTGCAAATGGGCTAAGTTTAATGTTCCATTTTGGTGATGCACAAGTTAAAGTGCCTTATCCCTCCCTTCACTAGCAGCAGATGTCATTTAATATGCTGGAAATCCGCTGTTTCACATCCCTCTTCCATTTTGCTGTATTGTGCTTTACTTCTCTATCTTGTTTCTGCTACTGCTTTTTAAAGAGAACTCCATTTATTCCCATGGAGGTTAATCTATTCAAAATTATTCAAAATGATAAATTTTCTTTCGTATTTGAAAGGGCGTCAAATTGCAATTCAAGCTACTTAGGTTCTCTTATGACTGACTGTGGGGGAGCATTGTCAGTTAATATTTACAAACACTTTCACTACTGTTTGTTGCAGAGATGGAAACTTTTTAAAGTGCTTTGTTACATTTCACATCCTTGATCTTCTTGGAATATGGAAAAAAATCCCCACAAGGCCCAGAAGACAGACGTAGTCTAAAGCCCTTCTGCTGAAATGCTTGTAAAGCCCCGTTCAGGTTGATGTGCAGTGCATTTAGGTCCATCACAAGGAGTATGCACAGGTTAACCTCTGTGTCTCTAGCATATGCTGTATCTCATTCCACGTGCATTTATGCACATCTATGATCTTATCCTCTGTGTGCACTTTGGTGTTTTGTGTGTTATCTGTACAAAAAGGCTCACGAACTCTTGAGAATATTTTTGTTTTGTTTGCTAAGCGTATTCATACCAAGGACTCGCTGATATGGATCAGTAACTGAACTATTTTGCTCTGCAGTTCAATGATTTCTTTCCAAGTTTATATTCATATGCCTAAAGCTAAGCATTTAAGTGCATTGCTGGGCTTAGCTCATTATGTATAATTATCTAGGTATTCTGGCTACTTTTGAGACACAGCTGCTTTTTTGGTTGCCTTTTTTTTTTCTTATTTTTTTAAGGGTCTTCCAAATGCAGTAGTGAAATACAGTAGTATATGGCTGTCACCAGAAAAATTATGCACTCCCTAAATTAGTAAGTTGCTGTTGTCTTTGAAATAGCGTACATGAACAGACCTGATTAGAATTAAGATTTTGAAAAAGCCTGTTGCAAATATTTTATGAAGGTATAGCAAGATTTCAACATGAATAATAGTTTTTATTTTATTTTATTTTATTTTTTTTTTAGATTTAGAAGGAAATGCATGTCAAAACAACCAGCTGCTAAAAATAATTCTGGCAATGCATCAATTTTTCATCTCCTCTGCAGACATGCTTCAGAAACTCGTTGATCTATATCCTTTGTATTTTTCACTTGCATTTAAGGTATCTTAAAAGCCTGACAAGTTTGAGATGGGTAAGTAGGGGATATTTAATCTATGGTTGTATTAGTATTCCACCAATTAAGTTGTATGCTTTTTCTTTGCAGTTTTTGGTAGTACGGTGTGTTTTTGTTTGGTTTAGGTTTGGTGTTTTTTGTTTGCCTGGTTTAGCTTGTTATACACAGAGGGAAAGAGGAAACTCCACATCAGGTTTTAAGTAGGATAAATCACCCTCTGTAGGCTGTGGAGGGAATATCTAGCAGGTGTTAATGAATGTAGGCACCTCAATTAGGTACGGTGAACCTGGGCATAAGTTTCAGATCTGTCTCTCTCTCTGTCCACTATGAAGTCAAAGAACAAAACAGGAAAATTTTCAACAAAAATTATTTCTCAAACATTCCCAAAATTGCTGAAATAAATCATAAGGTTTTTCCTTTCTATTTGTTCCCATTTTGAGTTGACTGCCTGGACTCACGTATGTGTGTTTCTGGCTCACTGGATTTTTCACAATGTAGCTACTAGATCATATTCACAATACTAGCCATTCTTTGGAATTTTTAATTGTGGAATATGTTACCTGTTTTTGATATTTCCAAAATGTTTACTCCTAATTAGGTGAGCACAGTACAGGATGGAGACCTGTCATGCTAAGAATCTCCATGCGATTTTGGTACAATTGAATTTAATAATGTTTTCTTTCCTGTAACTGTATCTTCCAGGCTGCACAAGCAGCACCCTTGACAACAGAGCTTTGCTGGAACATTGTCTGTCTGTCTGCAGCAGGACTGTCCTGCTGCTTCTCTAATTGCAGGTGCTGGATCAAGTGTGCTAAGCTACAGCCGTGGTGTAGTTTTGCATTTCACTTAGGATCGTGGGCTCTTGGAAAATGGAACAAAGTCAGAGCTTGTATCTTCTTTCTGAGATGGAAAGTTTTGTACAACCAGAAAAGCAATTTAAACTACTAGACTTGTATGTTTTGCAAGCTTGGTTTTTAACTCTGTGTGTAGTCCCCTGCAAAGGCATTGAAAGTTAAAGACAGTTTTGAATGGATCAGGATGTCTGGTCACTTGTATTTTGCAAATCCTTGCAAGTGTTCCATTCGCACCATTTCCCATCCTCTAAATTAGGGAGGGATTATAGGTGGTTATAAGTTCTTTGTAAGTTATCTAATTCTAGACATTCAGGGAGAGGCCCTTAAAAATATTTGGGAACTTACTCAGACTTCACCGATTCTATAGTGAGCCTAAAGTAAGCATGCTTGTGGGGCAGATGGCATGTCCCCTCAGCTCTGGTAGATTTAGGCTACAGTTAATTGCACTCAGATCGTGGGTGAAGCCACAAGGAATTTCCATTAAATTATGTTTTTCAGGCCTGAAAATACGTGTGCTATCTCCTTCAGAAGAATCAAGGCATGTATAATACGTTTTCAAAATGGATTTTCCATGACTTTAACAGACATTGGCTGCGATATCAAAACATGTTTTAAGAGCTAATAGACTAAAAATATGGTTGTTTCTTTCAGTTCCAGAGCAAGTCAAATGAAAACTCCTGTATAGCTAGAAAGGTGAGGTTACTATGGAGAGGCATGTTGCACTTTTCTCTGCCATTGTCTACAACTGGTTATGTTTAACAGAAAATAGCTTTGTTCTTTTTTTTTTCCCTTTTTTTTAAATCTCCAGTGAATTAGCTGAAAAGGATTGCTTCGTAAATGGATTGATTGATAAATTTGGTATGAATATTTCAAATTTTTATGACGTGTGTCAGTGCACAAGTTTTATGAGAAATTTTGAGGCATGATGCAAAGAAACGTGTAGAAAACAGAATCCTTTCACTGGTTAACACTACTCAGTCCTCTGGAAACTCCATCAATATTAGTCATAATAGTCATAGTTGCAATAACTTTGGTAACCACCCTGGGATATACTTTGTATATACTTATGTAAAACTCTAATTTGATACAGTATTTGCCATCAGCAGGATGATTCTTACTGCTTACAGGTTGGAAAGTATAAAACATGTTACATTTTACAGCATATGTGAATGGATGTGGTTTTCCTTAACGCTTTTCTACCTATCTTAATGCTTTAGAAAATAACTCTTCCATGCTGTGTGTAAAGATATGCTATTTTGTGAGGTGAGTATATTCTTTGTTGGTAGCTATTGTTAGTCTGCAGTCATCATGTGACAAATATAAATATATTTTTTGTATATCTGAAATTGACTTTAAAAAGGGAAACAGGTGTTCTGCTTCAGGTTTTCAAGGCTCACTTTAGCAGCTTTACACAAAAAGGTCCAGCTGGCTTTTAGCAGATCTGTTTAAATCAGTGCATGAGTTGTCAGGTCAGCGTTTTGAACTGAGTCTGTATGAATCTGTATCTTAAATGTCTGTGAAAATTGACAGTGCTCAGGAAATGACAGAAATGTGTCTAATATTATTATATAGGTCTATTAAAAATTAAGTGCAGGTCTTTTTATAGTAAGTAAAACTCTATTGCTTAGTAATAGAGCAGGTAATAGGTAGGTAATTCTCCTTAGTAATTCTACTTCATCACTTTCAATGGTCCTGGAACACTTTTATTTCTACCTATGTAGAAATAAGTAAAATAAAGTTTGATATCTCAGATTAGAGAAAATAGAAGAGAGGGAAAATAGTCAGCTCTAATAGATTGATAATACCTCTTTTTTACACAAAGGGGGAAATTATTAGTAACAGGAAAGTAGAATTTGTTTTAAGTTGTGATGATTTTATTCTCTCAGAGCAGATTATTATTGGTTATGTCAGAATGCTTCAGTATTGTGTGAGATCTGGTAATGTTTTTGCTTCCATACATATGTGGAAGAATGTGCATTTCCATTTTCCCAACAAGCACAGGTTTTTACATGTGTAGTGCTGGGTACTGTGTCTGGGATGGAGTTAACTTTCTTCATAGCAGCCTCCACAATGCTGTGCGTTGAATCTGTGAGTAAAACTCAGCAGATTATTTTACCTATTGCTGAACAGTGATTGCACGGTGTCAATGCCTTCTGTTCCACACTCTGCCCCTGCCTGGGCGTGGGCTGGGGGTGAACTTGAGCCTGGGAGGGGACACAGTTGGAACAACTGACCTGAACTGACCAAGGGAACATTACAAATCATACAGGGTCGTACTAAATTTCAGCCTAAATAGATCAAAACCTTTTGTGTGTGTGTGTGTGTGTTTTAATTTTAATAGGTATTGGATTACAGAATTCTGGATTATGTTCAAAATGGACTCTAAACTATCCACAGTTATGGAGGAATTTCAAGAGGTGGTTCGAGCTAATGGTGAGGAGTTACATTGTCGTCTAATTGACACATCTCAAATGTGAGTGTCAAAGTCTCAATACTCAGAAAACAAACTTTTGCTCTGAATTTCCTTTATTCAAACTTAATGTCTCTCATAAGTCATAAGGTCAGCTATCCTTAGAAGAATCTATACTTTATTACAGACGGAATATTCATTATGCAGTGGAACAGAATGCCTTTCAGGAATAGCTTAGGTTGAAGTTAGCTGCAGTGTAGACTTTGGGCTGATTCTCTATGACAGTTAAGTTTACTCAATCCAGGGAACTTAGAAAATCTGTAGATGCCTAATGTTTTTGCAAGATCACTTGAAATAAAAAAAAAAAAGGAAAATACAATTTGATTGGATAACAGATGAAGAAAAAAAGATTGTGTTTATATTCTAGCAACAGAGGTAAGTGAGGATATAGTTTATTACATTTTCAGACTCTCAATATTGTTTAGATGATTTTGCTTATAAAATACTTACCCTGACAAGAATAAATCCTACAGCTGTACATCATGTAGTTCTTTCTTGGGAAGGCATGTTTCCCTGTTACATGAGAGGGAGGTAGCTCTGTGGAACAGTACAACTGACAAAACAAGTGTCAATTCGTACTTTGGAAATGCACAGGATAAAGCAGAGCTGAATTTGGCATACATTTTGTATCTGGTTATGAAAGAGGATATTTAGCTTTTCAAATGGAAATAAATTTTATTACTCTATGGGTCAATAGCAAAGGGGGACAATACAATTGAGAGGTTGCTCAAGGAAATCTAAGAATAATTAAATAGAGGAGCACTGAATATGTTCAATGAAGACAGTTACAAGTATTCTGGAAATGTAGAATTGATTGCAGAGATTATATAGACTCATGCTGTTTGGTGAGACAGTTTTACTTAAGATGCTACATCAATACAATAAAGACTAACAATAATATTTTGTCATACAATCTCTAACACATGGAAGGAGTTTTCTTGTTTAGAAATTAAAATAATTCACTTTCTATTGTAGTGAGGCATGAAAATGAAATTACCTCTGATTTAGGGAAAGAGGAAAATTTTGCTCTTCAGTAAATAACTTGGAGTAATTTTGTTTTAAAAGAAATTCTAGGGATTGGTCTAGAAAGCTGACACAGCGTGTAAAGGCCAACACCAGTAAGAAACGGAAAGTCTCACTTCTTTTTGACCACCTTGAGCCAGAGGAGCTGTCAGACCACCTGACTTATCTCGAATTTAAATCTTTCAGAAGAATATCAGTAAGTTTTATTTTTTATATATATATATTTATTTATTTCTATTAAACAAGTATGTGAAGGACATAGAAAATATGTCAGAGGTGGTATTATAAGAGCAACTCTGCCATACAGGATGTTGGACATGCTGAGTCTGTTTCCAGCCTCTTTTTTGTTTTACTAGTGTTGAAGGTGGCCAGTGGAACTTATTCTGAGTAAATACCCTTCTATGATCTATGAGAGTGGGAGAACCTCAGCTGTGGAAGAGCTGGGGCAAGATCAGTTGGAAGGAAGGGGAGTAAACCTTCTTCCAAATCCAAGGTGTTCTTCCAAAGAAGCTCATGTTAGAACAAGGGATGTCATTGTCCTTAGACCAAAAACAGTAACTAGGCTGAAATAGGATGAAGGAAACTTGGAATATTGTCCTAGAATGCTGTCCTTCTGTGGCTGTAGTGAACAGTGCAGCAATCCTGTGCAGTGATTAATGGGCTGCATTGAACATGGCCACTGGACTCTGCTTGCCTTTTATGATTGTACATAACAAAATTAACTAGAGATAAGAAAACACTTTAGAAAATGCCATTTTTAAGGGGGGTAAACATATTATATTATAGAAGCTTTCATATACACAAAGAATTCTTAAGGATTTATCTAATTTATTTTTTCTTTCATTTGATTTGTTTTCTCATTGATGTTTGTAGCTGATAAGATGCAAACTTCCCTATGCACATTGCATCATTGTATGCTACAACACTGCGTCTTTTCAAACATGACACAATTTACACATGGAAAAGTGAATGTTAGAGACCAAAATCTAGGAGGATTGCAAAGTCTCTGTGATAGTAAGACTGAAAGCAAAGTATTTTCATTTCTGTTGCCGTTGCTGTTGTTTAGTTAGTTTTGGTGGAGTTTTTTTGTAACACTACATTATGAAGCTGAACCTATGCAAAAAAAGGAGCTCTCACTAGATGGTGGAAGATTTCATAGTCATGTTTTAATGTACTTTATTTTGAGCTGACAGTACATGACTCTGTTCTGTGTCAAACTCAAAAAGCTGTAGAACCGAAGTCATGCACAGATTGCTGTCTGTAGGCAGTAATAATATGCAAAGCTTATATAACTTAACATTTTCAAAACCTCTGTGCAGATGGAAGGTAATTAATGAGTATAACAAGTATGGTTTTAGTCAGTGTCAGATGTGTCATGGAGTTCCAACAGTTACATACATGTGTGCATTTTTTATGCAGGGTACCTGCATATGTGTTTGTATAAATTGAGCTTACCAAGACTTCAGTCATAAATTAATATGTAATTACAATTAGCTATAGTAATTAGATCTTTGCATAAGATGTTAATGATGTCCAAAGCCACAGAATCCTTTTGTTATTTTAATATGGCATCATATACTGGGAGAAATACTGAAAACAGCCATCTGTGTTACTAGTCACTGAAATAACTAAAGGTTTGGGCATTTGAAAGTCAGAAAGGAATATTTGATCACATGCACAGCATACAGAAAAATCTTCCATGAGATATCATCCATCTTGCAGCAAATTAAAATGTGAGGAGTGGTTCACAGAGTAATGACTGGAGGCATGTTGGTGCTTGGAAAGTATTTTAGTCTATAGTCATAAAGTACAGGGAGGCCTCCAGTCTGTAGGAATCTGGATTCCTGTTGAGGCTCTTAAGTTGGTCATCACAGAAACAGACTTTTGCATTATTTAAGTGCCTAAATTTCTTTACCATATCTTCCCCATAACAAGCTTCTTACAGTTGACCTCAATAAATTTTTGTACCACCACTGATTGAAAACTTCCAAATAACATTTTAGAGACTAATTTCTTCAGCATTTTAAAAAAACCCAAATTTTCCAAAGGAGATAGCTGCTGAGAAAAAAATATAAACTGATTCATAGTTGTATTGAAACTGCCATGAAATCCATAATTATATAGTCAGATATTGAAAAATTATCTATCTGTATAGAGTAGTTACTTAAATTTCAAGCCAAACCTGGCTAGGGTTCAAAATTCAAAGAGTAATTGTAATGTAAGTACTATATAATCTTAGAGACAGCTCTACTTATTACTAATATTTCTTCCATTTTTAATTTAATAAGGACAAATCTAGAGGTGTCTGCTGTCATCTGCTTTTAAAGTGCTAATAGTTCTTATTAAACAGATGGAAAAATTTTTCAAAGTTGTAAGAAGGTGAGAGAGGGAGAGTGAGAAACAAAGAATAGCCTGACAATTTATGACTTTAGTTAAAAATCAATGCTATTCTACATATTCCTGTGGAAAGGAATGTATGTCTCTTACAGCTATGAGCATTTTTGGTAAGATGTTAGTATTAGTGGTCATAGTAAAGAATGAATGTAAAAATCCCATGTCACATTTTCTGATGATTCAAATTCTTGTGTATTTTTGTTAATGGATAAATCAACAGAATGGATAAAAATTGCATCAACAAAAATAAATTATTTCCTCTCTTTAATCTTAATGCAAGAATGGCTTTTAAAAAAAAGTGTGTTACAGATATCTACTGAACAATTTTAGATTGCCTTGATTAATAAAAGAATCTCACAAGCTGTATTAAAAGTATTAAGGAATCTGTAGCCCTCACTCTTAACGGTCTCATCTCATTTTCATATTAATCCCATTGAACTTGCTTGCTGTATTAGTGTAGCCTAATTCAGAAGCCTGCTCCAGCTACAGAATAAACTGAACACTGAACTCCCTTAAGCCATTGCTGAGTTATTAGATAACAATTTAAATTCCATTTAACCTTCCCTATAGAAGTCCAGACTCAATGAATCTATGAAGCCACCGAGGCTGGAGGAAAGCCCCAAATCTACTCATCCTGGGGTTTATAAGAGCCAAGACTTCTGAGATACAGCAAAAAGATGCTTTCAGTTAATTCAATTAGTTGAAGCCTCTGCTTTGAACTTAACAAAGCTTTTACAAAGGAAAGATTTATGGATATTTAAGGTATAAAAGATATAGTTTATATTTAATTTGAAAACCAGACCTCTGTACGCACACATATGAAACTACATGAATTTTCATTTATACTTCTTTTAAGTTCTCAGATTATCAGAACTACATTGTGAATAGTTGTGTGAAAGAGAACCCAACAATGGAAAGATCAATTTCTCTTTGCAATGGTATCTCTCAGTGGGTGCAGCTAATGGTTCTCAGCAGACCAACACCGCAGCTTCGGGCTGAAGTGTTCATCAAGTTCATTCATGTTGCACAGGTCAGTTAAAATCTGGCATGTTTGGCGTTTAGTTTGGTACTCTGATACAGCCCTTTTTTCTGCTCTTCCCTCGCTGCTGCTGTTGTGTGAGCTGGGGGTGTTGGCACTGGTCTGCTGTTCATTCACTCCACATGGGTATTTGTGTATGTGCTCTGTCTCACCAAGCGTCCCCAAGTTACGGTGTCACGGCACCAGGGCTTTCTCATTGCATGCTGAAGAAATTATTTTCACTGTAAAACTAGTCTTGCTTTTGACTCAACGTGTGAGGTTCCCAGCTGTGGCTGTGGAGCTTCCCAAAGCATAAGTGACTCTTATGGCTTTGTCTGCAATTAGAAGCATTCCACCAGGAACACCATAATGGATAACAGGAGAGCTATGGTCCTATTTGTATTCTTTGCATACTAATTCAGCTGCAGTCATAACCAAGATAATAGGCAGTGTTTAGTTGTGGCAGACTGTGGGAAGAGGGGGAAGTACTGAGGAGGTACTTTGAGGACTTACTGTATCTGAAAATTTAATATTTGAGTTTTTAACAGTAGAATAAGTTCATGTTACACCCAAAAAAATCACAACTCATTACCAAAATACATTAAGTCAAATAGCACAAGCTTGTAAGATTTCAGAGCAAGCAGGACAATAGAGGAAATTAAAATTTGGGTGTGCACGTTGAACAACCTGAACCTTTAAATGATACTGACTTTTTTTATGTCAACACAGAAGCTCCACCAGCTGCAGAATTTCAACACATTAATGGCAGTGATAGGAGGTCTCTGCCACAGTTCCATTTCCAGGCTCAAGGAGACAAGCTCATGTGTTCCTCATGATGTAATTAAGGTAAGTATTGCTTCTCTAAGTTTTACAGATAAGATAACCTTTACCTCTTTTGTCACTGCACACTAAAACCAACCTTACTTTGTTGGATAAGGTGGAAAAACAGAACAAAAATTTCTTCAGTTTTGAAGAATCTTTATTTGTTATTTTATCTCTACATTACCAGTTACTCCTACACTTCTTGCAACCCCACCTTTCTCCAACACTTGAATAGATTCTCTAAGGCTCCTCCTTTAATCTCAGGCATGATCAGCTGCATTTTCACTTATATGCAGTAGTACAGAATAATATTTAAACACGAGAACAGAGAATTGGATCCTAGAACATTTGAAAACAAAACTATTATCTTCTATAGTAACACTGACCATCCTTAGTCTGTAAAATGCTAGCACAGGGCTCTGCTTTTTGTCTGAAAGGACTAATTTTGTTCATCTGATCTTTTTGACAGGTTTTATTTAATTTAGACTTGAACAAATTTAGCCCTAATGCACACATAGTGTGGTGGAATGTTAGGAATTTATTTTCCAGTTAAATTCTTGTGAAATACCGATGAAAGCTATTAAAAAGGGAAGGAAGGTATATTTTTTAGCAATGCTTCCTAAGAAGCCTTCATGTGGCTTCTTAAGAGAAGATACTTTATTTTTTTGAGGCCTGGAAGAGTCTATAAAGGTATCTAATGAACTTGTTTTGATCACAGTATGATCAGCTTAAATGAACAGTGAATACCTGGAGAAAAGACCTGAAGTGTGACCTCCCACTGGAAATGGCTACAGCTATCAGAATCTATAAAATCAGTTAGAAAGCTTATTTTAGAAACTTGTTTTTCAAATTTTGTCGTTTTAAGGACTGCATGTGTGCACACCTTTGAATAACTTTTTGTACCAAGAAATTGTATATGAGTGCTAATAGAAAGCAGGAAAAAAAAGTAATTAGTGACTTGAAAATACACTTTGAGGTTTAACTACATCAAACAATTTGTAAAGGTTACAAATGGAGAACTTTGACAGGAACTTCCTGGAGAAAACATTGGTCCGTTGATTTTATTACATTAATGAGTCAACTTTGTGCCTGTATAATTTTAAACAAGGGAAATATTTATACTGCTAGACTGAATATTAATTTGGCCTTTATAAAAAAAAAACCAACAAGATACTGTTTCTAATTAATTTCCATGGGAAAAGTTCTTAAAACTATGGGTATGCCACCTTGAACCATAGAATGACTTCTGATCACACCATGATGGGATCATGGCACAGCACTGGGTTTCTCTGCCTGGACATCTCCAGCAATTCCAGCTGGTGACCTGAAAGTCAGCGAATGCATTCCACATTTTAATGTGGAGATGGCTGCTTTTATGGATGTCAGAGAGCTTGTGCTGTGCTTACACAATGACTGCACACCCATCTCCCTGATTTGAGAGAATCGTATTTCTTTTCATTTGACTAACTGGGGAGTGTAAGGAGACCAGCATTATAGATTAGGCTACATATTAACTATCTATAATTACATATTAGTACCCCTAATTTATGGGTATAGGAAATCTAGAAAACCTAGATCTCATTTGAAGTTTTAACATTTTTTCAAGAGTCGTTGTGAGTAAATTATTTTACAGTAACATGGGAAGTTCTTGTGCTTTATGACAAAAACAAAAATGGTCACCAGTGCTGATTTTTCTTGTTTGCTTTCTATTTTTAGGTGTTTAATGAAATGACAGAATTGCTTTCGTCTTACAGAAATTATGATAGTTACCGACGTGCCTATAATGAGTGCAGTAACTTTAAGATCCCAATCCTTGGGGTCCACCTGAAAGACTTGATATCCCTTTATGAGGGCATGCCAGACTACTTGGAGGACAAAAAAATTAATGTATACAAACTATATTCTCTGTATAACCACATAGATGAGCTGATACAACTCCAGGAAATGCCACTTCCCCTGGAGGCTAATATGGACCTTGTTCACTTGCTTACAGTAAGTGTGTTAGATAAGATAAATACCATCCAATTAAAAATTTCATATAGCCATCAAGCAACTAAATAGGGAATTCCATTAATTAATTAATTAATCAATTATGAATACATAAGATTGTAAAATATTTTTTCCCCCAAAGGGGAAATGTACAGGAATAGAAGAGAAAAAAAATGATGATATTGATTTATTTGGCAACAAGGGTAGAGGTGCCAGTTCAGCAGTATTCTTCCAATTATTTTTGTAAGGGAAGGAAATGTTTATTTCTGCTTCACTATAGTAGTATGCACTCTCTCTACTTTCAATAAGGAAGATTCCTTGTGTTGAAAACAAAATCAAACTAAAGTTTAGTCTCTCAAGATACTGCATTTCTAGCCAAGTTTCTTCTGCTGCTTAAGAAACTGTCTGACATAAACATCAGTTGGTGTATTTCACTCCCAGTCATATCTAGTCAGTGCCACACTACTAAAAATTTAATGCTACCTAAGATGTTGTTAAAACAATCGTTTTGGCTTCCCCTAGTAAGTTAAAATACTACCTTCTATCAAAATAATAAATCTTCCTTTCTTGTTTCTCTGCTTTGTTTGGCCTTAACAAGTATCCCATCTTGGAAAAACCAGATAGACCACTTCCACTTTCTGGTTACAAGCCCTGTTTCAGGAAAAAGCCTATAGATAAAAGTGCTTATGTGCCTGGGGTTATTTGTTCTCTTGGGGAGCTCTCTTGTGTGAAATCAGGCACACATGCCCAGGGCCTGAACAGCTGTGTGAAGTGGTGAACTTCTTCCTGCTATTTGTTTTAAATGTTTTCTTTTTCAAATAATTCTAAGTATTTTTTTTTCTTCTAAATAATGTTTTATAAAAATGGGTATTATAAATATGTAGAACTTTGACCATAATTTCATGAAGCTATATATGACAGGACATAAATGAGAAGAAATATTTCATTTCAGTGCAGGTGCTTGTAAACTCCCAAGAGCCCATGTTACAGATTTTCAGATAATGGCAATAACAGTCTGGAATGTAGAATTGGACACATATCAAATCACTGTGAACACCTGTGCAGCTCAAGTTCATTTATTTCTAGGTGTAATCTAAATTAAATAATAGTGCAGCAAAAAATATGCATGCACTCCAGCAGCAAGTTTGTAAAGTAGTAGTGTCTGTTCTGGGACTCAACTAATGTGTTTGTTTCCAGCTGTCCCTTGATCTTTACTACACAGAAGATGAAATATATGAACTTTCATATGCACGAGAGCCACGAAGCCACCGAGCTGCTGTAAGAGCCTTTATAGATTCTTAACAAAAGGAGGGCTTTTATGAGTGATTTTAATTTAAAATCAGGATTTTTTTAAAAGAAAATTTCATCTCTTACATTCAATTCATTATTTTATTATATGCTAAATATAAAACATTTTAGTTTTGTCAACTGAGTGAAATCTATTAAAGCACAAATTGTTTGGTTGATGATGAAGCCTAAGATAGAATATAAAGCAGAGTTGACATCATATCAGGTTTGGTAATATGAACACAAAGACAAATGAAGTTGCTGTGTAGAGATGTGACATAAGCCTTAATCTTGTTGATACTATCTTTTTTAAATGGAAAATTCTTACATGATTCAAATTATGAAACTCTCAAATGTTATGTGGTAGTTCTGTTCCTGTTTTATAAATGTGGAAAATTAATTAATTTTACAGGGCTGTCAGTGAACTGTGACAATTTAAGGAATGATTGCTGTTTTGAACAGTTCAAAGAAGAGGTTAACTACCATGTAATTATCAAAAGAATGATGTCAGGTCCAACAGATCATTTCTGCAGTCCTGTGTCACACAGTCCACTGTCACAAATGGAAGAAGTGTAGTACTGACAATCTCTCGATGTGGTACAAATGAAGTTCCTTTCCATTTATTTCAGCCTATGACACCTTCCAAACCACCAGTCGTTGCAGACTGGGCCTCAGGAGTGGCCCCAAAACCTGATCCAAAAACCATCAGCAAACACGTTCAGAGGATGGTAGATGTAAGTAAGGCTGGCCAGTGTAGTTCATATTATTATAAATCTTTGTATTCTTAATCTCAAAGTATGAGAAAATACACGGGTGGGATTTCTGTGCTCACAAACAGATATTTTTGCCTACCTGTAAATTGCAGCAGCGGCCATGAGGCACGGATGGAAATTCCTTCAGTGGTCAAAGAGCCAGCAGGAGCTGTGAATGCTGGCTTGTGTACTTCCAGAGCCACTCTTCCAGGGAGCCAGGGAGCCCATTTCTACCAGGGCTCCAGCATCCTGTGCTGATGCAGTCTGACAGGAGGCCTCTCAGTGGCTTTGTTACAAGCAGCAATTGCTTTTTCTCTTTCTTTTGGGTCCCCTGCTTTATGGGAAACTACTGAGTACGGTGATTGATTCCAAAACTGGTGGAGGGAGAGATGTAGAGTTCATCTTTGCTTGCCTGTTTAATCTCTTTTCTTTGTAAGCACTTCTGATATTGTGAGGTATCCTTCGATACATGTTGTTTTGGAATACATTTCTAAATTTGTTCTTGGTGTGCTCCTTGCCTTGCTGCCAGTGACAAACAGTAATACATTCCACAAGGGGAAACAGGTGTCTGCCTGACAATTCTGTCTGGCTATCTCATGACACTGACCTGATAAAATAAGCTAGGCAGCTACACTGATTTGGCTACAGAAGCCACCATTGAGAGCACTAACTGAGGGCATCAGTACAGGCTGTGTATGTGGGCCTGGACAGAATGGTCTTAAAATAAATAAAAAAGAGCTGTCATTGTGTTGTGAAGCTTTTAGTCCAGCCTGTGTTGACTTACCTATGTTTTGCTGCAAATCAAGAATCATAATGCTTTTTTAGTCTCAAGCAAAAAAAGCAGTTAGGCTGTTGCACTGTTTAATAGACACTGAGAGAAGATGGGAGAGGAAATCCATAAATAATGTGGAGGCTTTCTAAAGTGGTAATTCAGACCATCCTCATTATAAACTATTGTGCTATTACCTCGTACAGTCTGTCTTCAAAAATTATGACCATGATCAGGATGGATATATTTCCCAGGAAGAATTTGAAAAGATTGCTGCCAGTTTTCCATTCTCATTTTGTGTAATGGCTAAGGATTGGTGAGTACCTGCTTATCAACTTTGTAGCATCTGTTTTGGGAGAGATTTAGAGGATTTTGTGTTTAAATTGTATTTTATCATTAGGGTGCTAAAAGCATCCTCTTCAGGCACAGTCAGAACTGAAAAAAACATCTTCTAAATGTGTGAATGACATCTCTGTTGGGCCTACAGAAGTGGTATCTGAGCTGATGTATAAGGAAAAGCAGACAATAGAAAAAGAAACATTTTTCAAATTATATTCAGTGTACACTACTAAAGAATTTTCCTGTGATAAAGCTGTTCCTTAAAAATAGACAATTGGCAAATGCATATTTTGATAAAATTGGGAACATTTTTCTTAACATATTAGAGCATGGAAAAGTACAGTAGTGATTATTCAGAGGTTTGCTATGAAGTAGTTTTGAGGTTGCATCACATATGCATTCCATTTATCCTGCCAGTCTGCAGTTTAATTGTGTAGATGAGCTTCTGTGTACTTTGGAAGCAATTGGCAAGATTACTGAGATTACTTTAGTTTTCTGTACATTAAACTATTGATATTATAAAATGTGAAGAAAAAGATGTTAAATTATCCTTATGCATTTAACAAAATATATGTCTCACAAACAACTTTTCTTGTTTATTTCCAGGGAAGGTCTGATTAGCAGGGATGAAATAACAGCTTACTTTATGAGGGCTAGCTCGATCTATTCCAAATTAGGACTTGGCTTTGCCCACAACTTCCAAGAGACCACTTACTTAAGGCCCACTTTCTGCGACAACTGTGCTGGATTTGTAAGCTTACTTTTTAGTAAATTATGTTAACATTCTTTGGAATTGTGCCTTTTTTTATCTCATAATTTCCTTGTGTCATATACAGAAATGGATCTGTATAAAACATGAGTGAAGTTATATAGAACACCAGATTTCTGTCTCTGTAGATGTTTAGGGTAACCTTTGCTCCCCTCTTGGCAGTGCCAGTGCGTTTAAACGTGGTCCATACTTTGTAGGGTTTGGTTGTGTCACCAAAAACAGTCTCAGGCAAGACTTCCAAATGCAGAGTCTCCCTCTCCCTGGGGCTGCTAGAACTCCTGTCCTGATACAGACATGACAAGCTCCTGCCTGTGGCACACAATGTTTAATAAAACTGACTGTCCTTCTGTTCAGCTGAGATCAGACAAGGGTGCTGAGACAGAAGAATTCTCCATTTACTCCACTCCACATCTTCTCCAGGAACAGCCAGATGTGCTGATGTAATCAGTAGACTAGCTCAAGATATTTTGTCATTGACACACACAAGATATTCTATTTACCTTATGCTAAGGGGTAAATAGTTCTATTTTGACCTTATGATTAGAAGTGTAGGAAAGATATTCTGCAAATGTCAGATCTTAGAAAAGAGTGGAGCTTCTAGTGTATTTTTATCTGGAGGTATCAAACATGCAGAGAAATATATTAATACGTAGGCTTTTTCTTTTTTTTAATTTCAGCTATGGGGCGTCATTAAACAGGGATACAGATGCAAAGGTAAAGTACTTGTTAATTTTAATCCATAATTGATAGTGAATGACAGAAACCTGTGATCATCCTGAGATCCATGGCTGTATCTGCAGACCCATTTAATCTGACCTCTCAGGGAGGACAATACTGATTCAAGAACAGTATGACAGACAAAAGAAATGCAGAGATGAAGGAACATGTAACTGAAAGCTCTAATGCTTTGCAAGACATGACTGAATTCAGAGGGTTTGGGAACAGAGCCTTGGACACAAACATCACCACTCTGTGAATATTGTGCAGCACGTTCCCAACATCTGTTTTGCAGTTTTCTTCCTCATACAGGTGTCAGCTTTCTCTGCAGCTCCTACAGTCAGAGAACTTTTGTGACTGAATGGTGCCATTTTGTTCTTTCATAATGAAAATAGACATATATATAGACATACATAGCCAAGGGATGTCCTTTTACAGATATATGTTGTTACAGGTAATGCACATAGAGAACATCAAGGAAGGCTTCTTGCTTCCCAGGAAGGCAGTAGTGTGGGAGCTGCCTTAGATGCTACACTGTTTATTTTTAGAAGTTTTTTTTTATAATGGAGTAAGGTTTAATTGATTAAATCAATTATTTAACTGTAATTTTCTTTTAAGTTTGGTGATTTTTAAAAAATTTTTGAATGTTTTTGTGAATTGGTATTGACTAGTTAGAAAGGTTTATGTAATATATTTTATTAAAACTTTAAAAACTTTATTTATTAAAAATTTTCTACAGAGCCACTTAATCATGTAAATGTTGTTTTGTTTACAGACTGTGGAATGAACTGTCACAAGCAATGCAAAGACCTGGTTGTGATAGAGTGCAAGAGAAGACCCAAAACTTCAGTTGCAGACAGCAGCCCAACATCTGCTCTTGCCTCAAGCCTCTGCCCAGTAGGAGTCAAAGAACAATTCCATGGTGAGATCAAAATATGTAGATAATATTTCCTTCGCTCCTTTTTCTTTTAAAACTGTTGTACAGCATCCTTTCAGGGTTTGTGAGTTAACTGCAGTGTTCTATCAACACAGAAACTAGAACCAGGTGTACATTAGCTTGTATCAAGTAACACCATTCCTGCTCTAGACTGAGTGGAGTCCTGTTCTGGGAGATCTCCTGTCACACTACACAATGTATGGTGCACAAATTCCACCAAAAACTGAGTAAATCTTCTGCCAGACTCTCAAGAGAACTAAATGCCATGTGACACGGAGACCTGACAGGTTTCCTCAACTCTCTCACCCTGTGACAAGCAAGTCCTGCTTTTTAGCAAATTGTAACATTGACTACTGCATTGTTACAATTCTGACTCAAAGTTTAATGTGGAGTTTATAGAGTCAGTATTCCTACGTATCCATGTGTTAGGAAAACCAACAGCTAATTGTCTTTTTTTTTTCCACTTCAGTAGCTGAATCTATAAGAATATAGATTAATCTTTCACAGAATCAGAAACGAAAAATCTACACCTTTGTCTTCTTTTCTCCTCTCTTTATATCAAATAAGCTGTATAAAATTTCTTACTGTGTATTATTGCGTAGGTTTCCAAAGGAATGTTGTCCTTGAAAAACACCAGGCTACTTCTGTTTTTTGTGGATTTTTTGGTTATTTTGATTGTTTTTTTATTTTGATGTTCCAACTCTGTATACTCACTTCCTTTGAATTTCTTTTCTTTGTCTGTATTTAATGTTCTTCAAATCTACTTCCTGCCACTTTGATTATCAATCTTTTGTGTTGTATTTCATACTCATACTGCTGGATTCCACCTTAGGGTTTCTATTAGCACATACATAGAGCTCAATCCCCTCCATTTCTATAATAATGACTGTGTGAATCTCTATGTCTGAAATGGCTGCAGCACTACATAATAACCACCTCTTACCCATATTAAAGCTTCTCTCAAGCTGACCTTGATGCCACACCTGTTTTCTTCCTATTGATCCATATTTCTGTTACTGAGACAGGGCAAAGAGCTGTTTCAAGAGACACACTGAGAAACTTCTAATGACATCTGTTTTGGAGAGCAATGAATGTAAAAGTCAGGAAGGAACAAATGTTTTATTTATTAAAATCATATTTAATTACCATGCCTCCTGTTTCTCCTTTTCTGGGAGAAGATCTTGCCTCAATTTACCATATATATTTTAAAGGACAAGAAGAAGGATCATTCACCTTTCCTAATGGAGAAGTAGTGGAGCACAGTGAAGACAGCAAGGATCGAACCATAATGCTCATGGGTGCCTCAGCACAGAAAATCTCAGTGAGACTGAAACCAGCTGTGATTCATAAAAGTACACAGACTGATCCTGTACTGCTGGCCGGTGATGTATCTCGTAAGAGGAGAGAGAAGAAAGAACACAGGATGCCAGAAAATCCTTATCTCCAGGCAGCTCCAGCATCCCCATTTCCAAGCCCAATTCTAGGCCGCAGAAAGGCATTTGTTAAGTGGGAAAACAAGGACTCCAGCCAGAAAATGAAGGAGGAGCATCACAGCTGTAAACCCTCTTACCAGGAACTTGAGCAGGTACATACATGATGGAGCAAGTTGTGTTTTACACAACAGTAAGGTCAAGTGGTTGATGTGTGGGGGAGTGGCTGGGTGGCAACACTTTACTCCGGTGTAATTAATTGCCAATTTAATTGCAATTAAACAATCCATGAATGGCATAATAAAGTCTTAGCCACCTTAACTTCCAGCAATGCTTCATTTAAATGATAAATTTTAGTGCTAGTATAGGGCTTTGAATATGTTGATATGATCTGTCAGTTCTAGAATGTGAACATAACCCAATCATTCTGGACAGAATGTTACTCCATAAAATGGGGAACATAGTTCTGAATTTCCTCCTGATTTTGTGGCCTCTACTCCCCTAAGTGACAGAATATATGGGGCTGGGAGGGTAGGGACCTCTGCTTTTGTTCAACTGTCACGTGTAAACACCACCACGAAATTTTGCTGTGGAAATATATGATGCTTCTTGCTAGATTTCACCTGCATCAGCCCAGTGGTGTCTCAGCTTACTCTAAATTGTTCTGACAAAGTAGCTATTTATAAGACTGTGTCATCTCAAACATGGCCCAAATTCAGGTTTGCAGAAACACCTTTCCAGACAGATTAGAGACTACTACAGTTCCAACAGTGCAACTAAAGGATGGTTCCAGCTATAATTATGAGGAACAAAGACTTATCTTCATACTTTTTACTCAATATTTATTATTATTCTGTGATGAAGCAACATGGAAACAGTCACACAACAGGACCATAGTCTAATCTTTGAACAATGACTGTAACTTTCAAAATATCCCTTGCTGCTTATAATGTGAACTTGTGTTTTATGAAAGATGGTTTATTAAGACAGAGATTAAGATAATCTTCCACTACAAACCACTTCTCTTTCAATCAACAGTATATTCAATAAAACAAGGATATGAAGCATGGATGTAACTTGTAAAAATGCATTCTTTAAAATGTCCCATTCATGTGAGTCCCATAATTTGCGCTTGCCCTTGCTCCCTTATCAGATTCCAACCTCAATTACTGAGCAGCAGATGATGTTATGAATTTGCTTCTGGTACATCAATTTCTGCAGCAGCAGAGTGGTGAAGTGTGACCTGTGTTGTTGTTTCCCCAGACTACTGTTGCTATGAGAGGTGCAGTGAAAGGGTGTAGGTTGTGAACATGACTCAGATGCCAGCTGCTGGAATGTTGTGAGAGTATAGACAGAGGATAGAGCAGGGACTTTGGAAATATTCAGATGAGTTACTGGTTCTGGTGAGAGAGCAGGGACTTTGGAAATATTCAGATGAGTTACTGGTTCTGGTGAGAGCTACATCAATTTATGTTTGTGGCAGACAGCTTAAATGTACAGACAGTCCTCAAACAATTGCACTATAAAATACAACTCTTTTTTTTTTTGTTGTTGTTGTTGTTTGTTTAGGAAAGGAATATTCTAAAGGCAGACAATGAAGGTTTAAAGATCCAGCTGGAACAGGCACATAAAACAATTGAATCTCTCACAATCCAGAAAAGAAACCATGTAGCTGACAGTCTACAACACAGAGACTGCTCCTAGCAGATGAGAGGAAAATCTCCTTTGGAATGGAAGAATGTAAGACTGAAATAAGGCTGTGATAAAGCTGCTTACCAAGTGTAATGGAGAGAGAATCTGAAGGATGTCAAGCAGAAATGTTCTCTTTACTCAACACATTTTCCTTTTAAACATGCACTCCCAAATGTATAAAAAAATTTCTTTGACCTTGTAAGGTTATTTAACATTATCTGTGCAATGAAAATAGTATCTTCTGGGTTTGCTTTTAAAAGGAGTGTGAGTGTTGCTGAAGTCCCTGTTCATGTTGTGATTTCCCAGTGACTTGCTTGGCTGCCAGCAGCACACCTTACTGCACAAATGTTCTGACAAAGTAGCTATTCATAAGACTGTGTCACCTCAAATTTGGCTCAAACTCAGTTTTGTGGAAACAAATGTTTGAAAAAGCTAAGTAGGTAAAATTATAGAACTACCACATGAAGAAAAACAATTCCTTGGAGCTGAAACCAATTAAAACCATTAAGTGAATGGTCACATTTAATTCCAAAAATTAACAAGATCATTAAAATAAGTAGCTAAGCTAATGATATTTGATTGATCCTTACACTTTAAGATAAACTGACAATTTTTTTAAACATCTTTCAGAGCTTTAGAAGTTCTGCTGCTCAAACTTACCTTTATTAAAGTAACAGAGGTGAGACCATAGAGACTTGACATTGAATACTGCTCCCATGTTTGTGTTCCATGCCATGACTTGGAACATTTAATTCCACTTATTTGGCTTAAGGAGTAACTTGTTGTCCCCATCCAGTAGATATGGGACAAAGTTGATTATATTTGTCTCACGTCAAAGTAGATTGTTAAGCAGAACTTTTAGAGCCATATCATGAGGGAAATTGTACAGCAATCCCTGTGCATTAGCTACTTTCAGAGTATTTCAGAGCTCCTAACAATACTTCTCCATTTTCTCTCTCCTAGATTTCACATGCACTTTACATAAAGGGTCAAGATGAGTGTGCTCCTATGTCTGTAAATTTTGTATAGTAAAAGGTGTGAGGGAGGTAACTTAAAGACACAAAGTGTACATATTGTTAAGAGAAAATAAAAGTTTCAAGTTGCTGAAAAATTTGTCAAAATAGTCAATTTGAAAATTGTATTTGCATTCCAAGAGAATCTGTACAGTTAGAGTTGTATAAAACTTTCTTGTATTTATCACATATTTTTCATCACACATACAAACATCAGAAACAGTCCACTTGATGCTCAACACTTCTAAGTTACCAGGTCCATTATAGATTGAAATTTAGTCAATGACAATAGCATCTGTGCTTTGTGTTCAAAGTGACATAAATATATGTTCCATCCACAATTTACAGTCATTATCAAGTATATGAATGCTTTATTTATAAAGTTAATTTCAAACTACTCGTCAGTTTAGTGACTCAGAATTCTTGTTTTGAAACTGGATTGTGCTTGCAACTCCATGTAAAAGTGAAAAAAAAGAGGGAAAGAGTAGTAGATTTTCTGTAACATTACTGTAAATAACTGAAATGCATAGGAAAAAATCAGCTCTGAAGACTGTTCAGCTTTTTTAATCCATACACTAAACCTGAATTATTAACAAGTAACATGGAAGCACTTTGATCAGTGAAGCAATCAGAATGATTGTCAGGTCATGTCTGCAAACTTGGTTTGCCCATGTTCTGTCATCTTCTTGATTTTGTCCTCTATTCAGGGAACTACAGCAGGGTGTATTTCTAACAGGCATTTAGCAAATAAAAGTGTTTCTACAGCTATTAAACAAGATAAAAGTTGAATATATTTTCACTTATTTAAAAAATACCCCAGAGGAGCAGCTAAGACTCATAAATCTTGTTGTACAGCCAAGGTAACTACTCACTGATGGTCTGAACTCTGGATTTGAATAGAATTTGTGTGTATGCATGTACTTTGTCTATGATGGAGCATGCAGATCACGAACAAAACCTCGTACTTAAAAGGAAAATTCCCTAACAGCAGCAGCTGGCTCAAAGGCTACTGTGTAACTAGGTACTTCATATTCAAACTGAGTTATGACCTCAGATTTGTACAGTCCTAAGTGTTAACTTACTGTTTCTCTGTGAAGTTTGATTGTTCAATCTGAAAGATTTTAAAGGGATCGGTTTGCAGGAATGTCTTAAGGAACAAGTGTGCAGTGTGTGCTGAAAACTTCCTGCTTCAAAGAAGTCAGTTGAAACCTGAATAACTTCAGAGCTCTCTAAGCCCCTTCAGGTTCTCTGTTTGCCCAAAGCCCCTAACAGTTATTTTCTCTCTCCCCTCCCCCCTTTTTTTTTTCCCTAAAGTGCTGTTAGTCCCTTCTTTTCTTTTGGGACTTTCGTTTTCCTTCATGAAAGACTTACCAGTGGAACCTGACTACAGGGAAACTGTTAAAACTTACAATGCTACCCAGAAAAAAATCTCTTGCCTCTATGTTAAAATCTTCAAGCTGCTTCATGTGAGGAAAAAAAGACACAATTAAAAGTGCTGTTTAGAAGACATTATCATAGTGATACCAAAATTTATCCTTTTTTTATGGCTAAGTTACATGGAAACACTCACTTCTTCCTTCTCTAAGTCCAGCTGTACTTACAAGAAGGCAGAAAGAACAAGCACCATTCCCCATTTATTTTTTAAGTGTGAATTCTGATTGTTTAGAGATAACTGTAAACAGATTGAGTAATATCGTAATTAACAAGGCAGGGCTACAGTTCGTATTCAGGTTAAATATAATTGCTTTTAGATTAGCTTATATATGCTTTGGTAAAATGTTTTTGTTGTAGTAGCATCTGTTATTTTGGTTTAACTGATCTCTGTGGCACCTTGAAAAAGTTTAATGCTGTCTGAGAAGACTGAAAAAGTGTACAGATTGTAAAGATTTTATATAAATTGTAACATTTTGGTTTAATATTTATAACAGAAAAAAAATTAAAACTGCGTTTCATGCCTCTAATTTTGTATCAGAGAAATCCATACAACCTATATTCATCTTCCTTGCCTGTCATCTGAGACCTTCTGCAGCATTAACTTAGTTCCAGTCTTTAGACCACCCTCACCTCCTCAGAGCCTTGAAATAGTGCCTGGGAAAACTTAGGAAGCTAGATATTTGCAAATTATTCTTTTGGTATTTTAGTGGTTGTCACAGTACAAACACTGTGTTGCTTCTCTCTATTCCAAGTATTAAAAGCACCAGTCTTTATTGTCAGAGTCTCTCCCTTTTGTTAAGAATACTAATTTTGAAAAGATTACTTCACAGCAGAGCAGCCAGGTTTAAGCAAGGCTTCTGTTGTGCCTGCTAATGTTGCCTATTGCACAGGCAGAACTGCAGACTTGCTATAGACCTTACAGTAAACCTAAAAATACCACATCCTAAATTGGTTTTTATATGGGGAAATGGGCATCCATTCAGTTATCTTCAAACATGTGAGGGAAGACAACAAGAGGTGAAACTCCTATTTGTATAGCAATTCTGCTCTACAGCCTTACACAAAACAAGTTGTGGTTTTTTTCATAATTATAGACAGTAATAAAATAAAACTGGAGAATTAATTTGGGATATTTCCTTAGTTTATGTAAAGACAAAAGCAGTGATCATATAGATCACTATGCTTTTAAATCCTTAGTAAGATAAAATGTAACTGAGATTCTTTAGTAATCCAGACAAAATCCCAGACTTGTGACACACCTTGCCTGGTAAAATTTTTCTAGAAAAGTTCTCTGTTGCCTTCTCCATTTTAGTCAAAATATATGTTATTTTCTTTACCATAATAAGTAAGTTTCATCACTATTGTAAATCACCAGCAAGAATTTTCACAAACAAAGGAGGAACATATGGTAGTGGATCCAAATCACAATACACACAGATGATGCAAATAATTTCAAATGCAGTACTTTATTCCTCGGTGTTTACAGCTGTTGACAAAAGTGTCTCTCAATTCCTGAAAAAAATCCCCGACCTTCTTTGCAGTTCTTAAACAAAACAGTATTAATTTAGATATTCATTAAGTGTGAATAAACACAAAAATGTTCACAAACATATACATGAAAATCTTTTACCTACAACAGAAATTTTGAAAATGATTTTTTTCCAAGATAAAACTTGAGGTTTAAATAAATTACTTTCATGATGTTATTGCATTGTTTGAGAAATTAAAAGCATACATTTTGACAAGAGGACAGCAAAGGATACCTCCATAAAATATGGTGGTGCTTACTTTAGTTTTTAACGACTGGCTTCACATTCTGAAGTTATTTAAGAAAAACTGAAATGGCCAGATTAAAAAAGAAAATCTCCAACCTATTTGTATTTCCATATTTTACATGGTCTATATACATATAACTGGAATATGATACTGAAACAATTTAACTGTTAGAATTGAAGTGGGCATGTACCTGCTTCACATGATTTACTTCAGTCAGAACTGTCCTGCCTACTACAAACAGGATGGATTGATGAGTGTAAAAACACCAAGGCACATCCACATCTGCAGTTACAACAATCCAACTAAACCACTGCAACCTTTCATCCTAAGACTAATGAAACCTTTAAGCATAGATAAGTCGTTTGTTTTTCTAAGTGTACTTCCTTGATGAAGCCACTTGCTTGACTGCTGATTACTCATAGCAAAAAGTAACATTGGGATAAGAAAACAGAATTTAATCTTAAGGCTTTGGTTGTTAAAAAACTGCTCTCTATGCTGACCAACACTTCACTCCAAGGCCAGCAGTCTCATTTGGCAGGGCATCAGTTTGGGAGCTATTCTGGAGCATTAGGCAAAAACCAAGCTCAGAATCAAGAGAACAAATACTATGTTCCCATGTGACCCATGAGGGGTCCCTCCCTAAAGACTGCAGAGGCTGCCAAGGGCTTAGGCTAGTAAGAATCATAGAAAAAATTTGGCAGAGGAAGTACAGCAGGTGACATGAAGCCCTTATTGCAGAAGTTCACATCCCAGCTAACATATTCTAGCAAGCAAAACTTCTGCTTCTTTTTATCAGGCACCTGCTGGGACCCTAAAGCCTGGGTAAAGCCCTATCTTTCACATTAGAAGCAGCACTCTCAAGCAAACTGATGAGAGGAAATAACAGGAGCAAAACTTTTGAAAGATAATAATTTGATTTGAAACAGAACTTTACATTCATGCATGAAGTTGACAATGAAACAGGACATGATACGCATGTTTATGAAGGTAAAAAAAAACATCTTTAAAGCACACCAATAGGAAATTTGTGCAGAAAGAACTTAGAACCATGGAACATAAAAAATCAGATCCTAAAGTTCAACCTGCAGTTACAAGTGCTTCGAGTCTGCTGTGCTATTTAACCATCAGACACAGCAGGTTAATCAGATGCCTTCCTGAATCTCTCTGTAGTGACCTGACCCTAATAAATGAGAACATCATCTTCCACCTCTGTTCTCAGGAGCAGCCTCACAACACGGGAGATCTAAAAGATCTTGGGCAGCAGAAACTGACTTCTTTAAGTGACAGCTCTAAATTTAATTCCTGTTTACAGGTATTTACAACCATGATGGAATGACAGCTAACTCCTTCTACACTAACAGGGTCTGTGAGGGAGAAGGCACCCACACCATGTCAAGACAGGGCTTCTTTTAGGTTGGCAGACAGAGAAATCACAGAGAAAAGGCAACTGCTGCATGAAGTGTCTTGTTAACTTATTAACCAAGCAGTTGGTATCTCCCAAACACAGAGCAGGCAGGGGAGAAGAGGATAATTTAAAAAGCAAGGGGAAAGAAAAAAAGGTGAGAAGAAATGTCATGTTCTTTCTTAGGAAGCTCAGCTTATTTAAACTTTGTGTCTCAGAGCTGATACAAGGATATACACATGAATTCATACCAGACATGATGGCTGCAAGTTTTATGCCAAAGTTGATTTAAAAAAATTTTTATGAAACACCAACAATGGAAAACAGGTAAAATGAAAATAAGACACTATCAAAACTCACTATGATGAGTTTACAGTACATGCTCTGACCATTAAAGAGTGTCTGATACATTATGAAGACAAAAAACAACCTGATTTGATCAATTTGTGTATTCATTCACAATATTACTATAATGCAAAGTTCTGCAAGAATAATCGACACTGATTGAATAATTTTGACCAAAGCCTTAAGGATTTTAACATTTGAAATTAAAATCCATTTACATGTCCCACATGAAAACTATGAATGAAGAGCAGTGAGATGAAGAGAACAAGCCTGAAAGCCTAAAAGTGGTTTCATCCAGTTCTTAGGTCTACTTTGTTTTTTGTTTTTTCTACACAACATTTTGGAGCAGGAGAGTGGACATGCAACATGCAATAATTAGAGAGGTCTGACCATTAATATATTTTTGTTTGTTTAGAAAGAGTTTTATTCAGTTTTCTGAGACTTATTTTAAATAAAATGACATAATAAAAAACACCATATAAGCAGTACGAAAAACAAGGACTTTAGTCATCAGATTTTAGTATAAAACTTCAGTTAACTAAAAGAACTCAGTGAGAACATCAGTTGGTCTAATGAAATTACTCATATGGTCATACTTAATTCTAACCTAAACCCAAGTCAACGTATCTAAACTCCTAGTACCAGTAAACACCACCACTATGTTCTGCCAGTTACTCTGTGAAGATTTATGGTACTTTAGTATCTTCGGTATCCTCCCCCTCCTCTTCCACCATAGGGATCACCATATCCTCCCCTGCCACCATAACCTCCCCTGCCACCTTGGAAGNTCCTCCTCCTCTACCCCCTCCACCTCCCCAGTTACCCCTTCCACCACCACCACCACCACCCCAGCCACCTCTTCCACCACCTTCTTGTCTTTTCTGCCATGGAGGCATTTCGGGAGGAGGTGGCTCAATCTCTGTTGGTCTGCCTCCACGGTCAGGGACTCTCCCCATCAGAACCTGTATGAAAAAATTGGTCATTTTCAGAGTTAAAAACCAGCAGTAATAACTTGAAGAGGTACAGGATTTTCTCCTGTGGACAGAGAAATGCTGCCTGCTGTTTTCAGGAAATTTGGCCCCTCAGTGCAGTGCTTGACAGCAGAAGCTCTATCTCCTGCCCTTGTAACACCACAGCAGAGCTCTGAAAGTGTCCTCATTTCTTTAAAATAGAAATAACAGCATCTAGCTGGCTCATATTACTTTTGTGAAATTTTTATGAAGAACACTGCATATCTGAAGTACTAGTATTGCAATAAGCAATATACATACTTCATATATAATATATACCAATACACATAAATATTTATATGGAAAAGACTCCTTATGATGTGGCTCTTCTACTTAAATTTCAAAGTTCAAGTTCAAAGCTAATCAGCCAACAAAAAATCCTCCAGCAAATAGATGCACAGCTCTCAAAGGAACACCAGTTTGCCTAACATTAGAATCTACTGATATTCAGTAAAGAGATGGAACAAAAAAAATATTCAACAGGCTGCAGTAGCACTTCCAAGAAAAGGAAAAAAAAAGGTATCTTGACTATGGCAGGTATTACACAGGGTATGAAAAGAGGAACTGCACTGAACAAAGTTAAACATAACCAACATCTTTGAAGAAAAAAGATGTACCCAAGTAGGTCTTTTTGTTGTTTCTTTCTTATTTCCTAAAACTCCGCGTGATCAATTTTAACATTCCCTGATCAGGCAAGGCACTCCAGCTAAAAGTCCTCTCAAGAAAAAAACCCTACCTTTCTCTGAGGTCCTACAATAATTAAGAAATTTCAGCGTGATAGGGATCAAAACACATTAAAGGGTATCTAAGCGAGGCAAAAAAACATTAGAAAAATCTGTTTATACAGGATAAATAAAAGCAGGTTTTAGTCACCATTTGAATGTGAGACTCATGCCACTGCCTGCAAACTTCAGCTTTTATCACACACGAGAAAGCACCAATGTTGATTCATTACTGCAGTCAAACCAGAAGATTTTACTTTGCAGCAAAATGACATTTTTACAGAAACTTTCGTGATTTATAACACACTGATGAACTAGAGATGTGGGTTTACAAACCAAACAATAATATTCTGGCTAGGCAGCCAAAGAACTGATACCACAAGTACTTCTATGTACCCTTGAGGTGTGCAGTTCCACTGAACTCAAGAGGTCATTTACACACACACATGTACACCCCTCACATTTTTCCCCCTCATCCACACTATTCTGTTCCATCGTGTTGCATGAATGACCGTCTAGGAATATAGAAAAGGACTTTCTGCAATGTTTATTGGAATACTGCAAACCTTCCTTTCTGTTTTAGTTTTGGTTTTTTTTGTTTGTTTTACATTGACCAAAAAATTCAAACTAAACCCATAATACTTTCTTAAATGAAAAAAATGAAACTAAAGTACCAAGCAAAGCCAGCGTAATTCCAGAATTCCTTTTGAATGTGAATCCCCATGTCCATTTATCACATGCCAGGAAATCATACCTTGTTGATAGCACAGGCAGTCTTCTCCCGTGTTGATCCACTACTGGTTCTCATGATCTTGGACAAATCCTCACGAGCAGCAAGAAGGTGAGCTAATGTAATGGTGGACTTTGGAGACAACACATAGCGCTTGGGCTGATAGATCCGGGCTATTTCATCTGTTTTTACCTAAAGGAGAACATCAAACACAACTTACTGCCAGGGATCAAACACACCAACAGACTTACTATAAACCATGTGCTGGTCTCAGTAAGTTTCACTTTGAACACAAGGTGTAGCTTCTGAAAATACAAATTATATTACAAAACATAGTGCCAGGTAACATCAATTCTCTTCCTGTTGGTGGAGTTATCACACAGAAAGTGCTGCTGATTAGGTTTCACTGATGCTGAAATTTAGCACCAATACAAAAGAAACTCTTCTATCCACTGGCATCAAACAGATTCTTTAAAGTCTTGCAACATGTCTACAGTCTAAAACTTAAGGAGTCCATGCTGCTCACTCAAGAGCTTTACATAACCATATTCAACAGATCACTTCAAAACTCGATGAAAACAGAGTAAGGTGAATTTGTGGAAAAAACCTGAAAATATATCAGTGCAGCAAAACACGTAAGCCATGAAAAAGTGAGACTGAGAAGAGGACAACATTAGATTTTTTTTCCAAGCATGCTTTGGTATTTCATTTATTTAATAGAAAACAAAAATAAATACACTTTCTAGGAAAGTCTAGAACAACCTTCAGACTGAAATAAAACATTTGATATTGGCTAGACCAGACAATACGTGCTGAACTTTTACAAGACTGTTTTGCTAGATTATTACTCCATGATTTGTGAACCCATTTCAGTCTGCAAACTTACCCCTCTTGGAAATGAAAGAGTTACAAAAAAAACAAAACAAAAAACCCCAAATGCCACACCATCAAAAGCAGAAAAATGTATCAATATCGATTAAATGGTGGGGAAAAAACAGCAAGCTAACAGATTTCAAAAAGACAAAAATTTGTCTGTTGGCATAAAAAAATAAAAATCTCTAAATTACATCAATGCCAGAACACTGTCAATCCCCAAGACCTTTTCAAAGAACTTATGAACATCCTTCAAGAGAAATAAGGGGGGGAAAAAAAAAGATTAAAAACAGTATGCAATTTTGAATTAGTATGTAACCTGATTATTTCTGTAACTGCATATATTTCACATCAGCAGTCTTTATAAGATAGGAAAATGAATCACCTGACTACTTTATCATCAAAAATCTCTTAAACTATTGTTCCATTTCAAAAGGGCATTCATTGTTTTTCACATTGTTTAACTGGAACAATAGCAAGTGACAAAGCTTTAGTTTGCTTAAGTTAGTCATCAGTCACATCAACTACATTTTAGAAATATGCTTTAAATTTGAAGATACATAATTGTACTGGTACAGCTGTAAGGAAGTTATACAAGTAGGGACAGCTGGCTTCTCTGAGCTAAATGTCCCTCCCTCTTTTCCTTTCTTGCAGCATAAAAGCATTCCCAACCCCTTCAGAAATGAAACAGTGAGCTATTCCAACGCAGCACAGCAGCACCTAGACTCATGTCTTCCAGTGAACTTAGTGAACTTCATGAGGTTGATTCTGCATGTGTCGATGACAAGTTGTAATGTCACAAACACTTGTAATAATCCATACCTTCAGTAAGCTTTCCAAGTTTGAAGATTTATCCATCTTAAGCTTTCTAAAGAAACCTTTGGAAGGAAAGCTGATCTTTCCACTCATGAACAAAAACATTTGCCTCTAGCTTCTCACATGTGTCTTCATCATATTACAAACTTCAGGTATCTTATCTCCCTACTCTATTGCATACAAACAAGATACATTTCCAGCTCAGAAATATCATTCATGACTGTTTTTTAATTTACAGAGTTCTAGGAAATAGCACAAATGAAATTATCACAATTAAAGCAATACCAGATGAACAAATACAGAGTGCTTTGAAATTTTTAGTGACCTGAAGGATTATAAGTAATTGTGTGATTTGCTCACACAAGAAAGCTACAATTCAAATAACAAGCTAATATTCAAATAACCTGTTCAACTGAACAGCTGTTCATCTAGTAGCACTGAATCCAAGACAGGGGGCAGCCACTGTAACCTCTCACACTTCATGAACAGTCACTTTTTACACCCAATCTATGTTAAGGACCAGTGTTTGTCTTACTTTTGCATCTGCATGAGAAGTGCTGAGATTCCCTTCTAGTTTACTTCACTGAAGCATGTTAGACACAGAAAACAGGGAGATAGGAACTTTAATTAAAGTGAGAAACCCCAACAAAGGATGCTACAATTTCTAATTGTGAAGCTATATACACTCACAAAGGATGGACTGCGCAACCAGGTTAAATCCATTCCATTCCTCAATACCTAGGATTTGGGTATTAGAAATTGAGATGAGAAACAGGCTGAAAACAGATATCAGTGATGGAAGTGTGTTTGTGTATTTACATACTATGCATATTCTGTAGGGAGACTTGGAGAACAGTAGCAGACTCCCACCTACAGGAAGCAAAAAATACATCAGTTTACCTTTGCTCTATCAGACCAGCCAAAAGACTGCACAGTCACATCGAGCCTCTTCATCAACATCCGCCGTCGACACTCGTACTCACTGCACAGAGCATCATTGATTTTTTCCAATCTTTCCTGCAGCGTTACAATAAAAAATTCAAACAGTCAAATATATAAAGTTATAGAAGTCACTTCAAAGTCAACCCCATCCATGAACTAAGATGTCTATCCCCAACTGACTACTATAAACTACATAGCATCTATGTAATGCTACAATAGCATGTATATACAAAATGATTTGAAACTGAACAATAGACAAATCAACACAAAGTCTGTTTTATAATGTTAATCTGGAAGTATCTGATTATCATTGTCACTATTTAGAAATTGAATTTTAGTATTAATATTCAGCAATAGAACACTGACTGTAAAAAGGTAAAACTAAGTGAAGCTATATGCATTTATTTTGACCATCCCACTAAATACTAAAAGGAAATGGAGAAACTTTTCTTTACCACTTGGTCAGAGTTCAGAGGTTTTGTTAGCAGTGATTTCCCCACATGGTTATTTTTAACTTTTGAGAGAATGTCCTTTATCTGAAAAAAACACAGACATCTCAGAACACAAATGATATTTAGACTTATTTCAGCAAAATTTGTTACAATCTTATTTTGCTACTAGGAAGATCAACATTTGTTTCAGTAGACTCAGAAACACATCTTCTGGCTTATGATCCACTATAAAAAGATTTCCTGAATAGTTTCATGAGATGACCAGCTTCTATACAAAAATATTGCATGGCACTTCACTTCTCCCATTAACAGACAATAGTTATACAGCAAATGTATCAAATGCATACAGAAAGTAAGACTAGTTAAATTACTCATTTTAGATTCCAAGTGCTGTAACTACAAGAACTGGAAGTTCAGAGTTGTGTTGCCAAATGTTACACTGGGCTACAAAAAAATCTGGTGATGGTTTAAGAAAGGCAGGAGATACGATAGGTATGCAGTGATTCCTTTACATTAATTTCATTCTAATCCTATAATTGGTTCCAGCTAACATTATGTTTAAAACTTTTGCAGTCATTCCAAATCAAATTTACTTAAACTTCTTCCACTAGTTCTTGCCCTCAATAATCAGAGATAAAATATGCTCCCTCTCCCTTCCAAACACCACTGCATTCTCCTCTCTCATTACAAGAAACCTCTCCCTCCTTGGGGAAGAGTGAACTTCCTTTGGCAAAGCTCTTCTAAAATCATTACCACGAATGCCCACAACACTTGTACATAACTTGAACATGATCCAACTGATTTTTCAGCTAGAGTTGACTGCATGAATATTATTGTTCCTGCAAGTTTTATAACAGTGATGGAGAGAACTATATCTTCATTTGCTTTAGTAAATAACCACAGGGAACCAAGGAAAATAAGTAAAACTAGAGTTAATTTTCTTTTTATGTCAAAGAAGGGATTAAGGTAGTGCATGATTTACAGTAAAACCTGTACTTGGGGACAGCCACTAGATACATTTGCAAGGATTATAAGACTTCATGTGGGCACACAGGCACTCACACTCTATTTGTCATAAAGGTATGGTTCAAAGCTCAGATTTGAGCTTCACAGGTTACAGAAATATCATCTCTATTGATTGCTATGAAAAAAATGCCAGAAGTCAAAAATAAAATACTAAAGCACCTAGTTAATTATTAAAAGAAAAACTTAGAAAATCAATTCTCATATGTCAAGATTTTTGCAATTATCTCAAGTTTTTTTTTTTTTGCGTATATGAAGGAAAAATCTGATCTCAAATTTTATGTGAAAACCAAGGTATGTTTTTCTTTCTTTTTACATCACTGCTGGGCAGCACTCTGGCAGGTTAAAAACATAATATCCCAGAAAAAGTCTGAAGTAAATATATTGTGCAGCGAACAAATTAAAGGAAAAGGCTGTTTTGACTCTACCTGAAAAGTGGCAATCTAATTACTGTAATACTCCCTGTTACTATATTCCATTTATATCAGAAGAGGTTACAATAAGGGATGAAGTTCAGTTCCATGTACCATACTGATCCCAACACTCCTCTTTCTCCGATAATTCTTATTTCTCTTTAACCTTTCTCTTTACAAAAAACACTCCAAGGTTTTCTGTCTTCTGAATGTAGCCAGTTTTTTCTACTGAAGCATGTACACGGTGCCATATTCCACTCCAAAATTCAAATGTTCCTAAGCACAAACTATGTTTAAATTTAAATAAATGTCTGAAGAATCAAAATCTAAAGTTAATAATCAGCAATAGAGTAAGATCAGTACGACAGCAAGAGATGAACAGATCAGTAATTAGTATAGAAGAAGGAATGAACAGCAGATGAATTAAAAATTCTATGGGGCAAGAAGTATCTATCCGTGTACCACTGAGGTCAGAAATATTACCTCAAAGGTTGAAAGGAAGAGAGTCTATCAAATTGAGACCAGCTGCTGAAACAAAAACCAATACAACCAAATGAAAAATCCTCAATGTAATTTAGTTAGAGTACAGAAAGCCAGAGATGCTGAATACTACCTAGAGATTAGAATTGTTGTAAGTTTGCAGCTGCAGGGACAACTAAGAGGTAAACACAACACTGGGCTCCACATACAAAAGCCACAGATTCTGCCATCACAAGTCAATCACTGTTGCATACTCTTGATTTCCATGAACTGAAAAGTGAAAGGAAGTTTAGAGAGAACAACTGAGGAAGATAATCAATGAAAATTAGAATTAGAAGAAATAAGAGCAGCTAAATGAAACAATCCTTTACTGACTGAGAAATTGCCCCTAAATTTCTACAATGTTTTCTTCCCAAGTTAAAGCGAATACCTATGTAATTTTTATCCAGCACAGCTTCACTAATCAGTAACAGTTAAGGAAGAATCTCTTCAGTGATGAACTGGTCTATGTTTTTGACCAGCTGTAAAGTCATTTCAGACTAGTGAATCTCCACTTACAGCTCGCTCCCATCAGCAGGACTCATGGGGAAATCCTGCAGCTATAAGGGTGAAATAAGCTGAGCTGCCCTACAGCTGCAGAATACATTGTCCAGCCATGAGTGATGACAGAGGTATGAGCACAGGAACTCTGACACACAACAGTCTGCCAGAGCAAGAATACAATGGATGTGAGAACCTATGCTATAACCCATATTCCCACACATGACAGTTGCCCTGGACTGGGAAGGATATGCAGGAGTTAAGAAAACTAACCACAACCCAGAAGGAAGTCTGCACATGTAAGTGGGAACAAAGCCAAATGCAGTGCCCAGATTAAAAAGATAGTGAAAACATATGCAAAGAAACATTAAAAAAATCATCACAGCCAAATTATCCTAATGTTCTTACACATTCAGGTGTAAAAAATTAAAATTAAATAATTAAAACCAAATAATTAAAACTAGATGTAGACAAGTACATTTGACTATTTGACATATTGTGTAACCCATGACCTTGGTAACACTAAAAATTTATGGGATTGTTGTGGGAGTTCACACACTCTCTAAATATAAAATGGAAACAAATATGTTGTTGGATCTGCTTGAGACAAAAATACCAAATTCAAATCTGCTGCATAAAAATAAACAGTTATTCTACTGTTACCAAATAAACTGTGTCTTTCTTGAACACGACATTTCTCAATTGTTTTGTAATTCTGTGCTACTGAAAAAAGAATTAGCTCACATTTCATTACCATATCTAATGTATTTATTAAATATCCTCATCTTCTGCCAAAATAGAGCAGTAGTTTTTAAATTTAACACCTTTTGCACAGAAAAACATCATATGTATATGTACCTCCAGGGTTTTTTGAAAAAACCTGACTTGCAGAATGGTGCCATGTTATTAATTTAAAATAGCAACACTCTGAGGAAAGAGTGTTGCCTTAATTAGTCATAAGGTGTACTGTACAGTAGCAAAGAGATCACCTAAAATCCTAAGCACAGGATATTTTTAAGCCTCTCATATACTTGCAGATAAATTCAGTGTTTATCTAAATTTACATTTTTGTTTGACCCTGATGTCTGGTGAACAGGACAACTCTTTGGTCTTGTTCCCTGCAGTTACATTAAAACTTGCTGTCCAGGAACCATTACTGTAAAATTACTGCAGAGCAACAGTTAAACAAAACACATTAATTCAAATATTAATTAATAAATTCTAGGATGTATACCCAAATATTTAAAAAAGTAGTCTTCTCACATTTCACTTAAGTGTTATGTTAGCTAAATTTTGACTTAAGTTCATTCAGTAGCTCTTTGTGGTTTCTTTTCACTGTCCTTATACCTGAAAAGTAGTGGAGCACTTTTAATAATGCAGACAAAAAAGTTCAGAAGCCTTTTGAATAATATCACATTAAAAGTTTTTTCAAATAAACTTTTAGAATGTCACTTTGTAATTAGGTGCAAAATTCACACTATCTTGATTGGAAAACCACCAGATGTAAGCACTGGTTACAAAGTACAATACTAGCATGAACTTTTCTGAATCTTTCACCAGTGTTCATTTAGAATTTATGGAGGTTTTGGCACTAAATTTCAGATTGACTCCTAGATTCCTCCTTTGCAAATATACTTTACAAGTGAACACCAATTTAAACAACTGAAAAATTACCATTAATTGTTCAGTAGTATATAACAAAATAAGATATACTGAGTGGTAGAAGGCTGTAACACTATCTATTTATCTCTCATTTTCCTAGCTATATTGATATTGATATACCATTACCCTAGGTAATTAAAGGAGATGAAAAAGATACTTGCTATGATTGTACATTCAAAGTTTGAGCTACTATAAAACTCATTTTGAATGAAGAAAGCAATCCTGATTTTATACTGGTCTCTCTAAGAAACTGGAAAATCACTTAAAACAATAAATGTTCTAATATTCCATACCAAAATACAGTGTGTGATCTGGCCTTTGGTAGGTTGCTGCTGCACAGCCAAACTATTCTCAGAACTACTCCCACAGCTACTGACAATGCTGAAGATGCTAGACAGAGACAAAGAGTAGATATGTTGAAATGCTGCAGACACATTTGCAGAAACACTAAATAAAGACACTAGATCGGTATGTAAGTCTGTACTATGAATGATATAACAATAAACATCAACAGTGCAATTTTATGCAGAATCTAATTAAATCAAAAGCCAAAAAATACTTGGAAAAATAAATGGGTCACTTCAAGTGAACTTCTGTGAACATAGTAAAAAAAGTAACAAAATGGTGCTCTTAAAAACAAGGTTACAAAGGCGATGAACTTTAATTGGTGGCACCACCTTTCTAAAGCAGCTATACCTGTAAGTGTAGGTCTCTAACTCTGTCATTTATCAAAATAACTCCAAACCTGTCCTATATTAAAGTAATGGATGAAGGACAAGTAAACACATAGCAGAAATTCTACAAAATCTCCTGCGAGGTAAGAAAAATTCTTTGTTTATAAGGGATGAAACACACAGAGAACAAATTGCACCATTAATTTGGAGTCACAGAAGATGAACGAACCAGGTTTGTCACCTTTCTACACACTGAAGTGAGTACAAGAGGTAAAAGCACTGTGGAACTGATAGACCAGAAAACTGACGGAAAATAGTCCAGGCAGCATTTTTAAAAAAAACCAAAACCAAAACCAAAGATAAAACACTTTTAAGATTCTGCTCATTTTAGTACTTCTGAAAGTGTAACAGTTTATACAAACTGGGATGGCAACACTCTGCACAATTCAAGCCTGTGATACTGTCTGATAGGAAATGCTGGACTTTGCAAAACGTGGCAAATACCAGGTGTATAACAATTCAAAGAAAACATTCTTGTATCACTACGTGTGCACGAAGGAATTGATGCTCCAGGCCTGGTCTAGCTGTTCCACAAATGCAGAACAGGAGTCCTCCCCCTATAAAGGGATGAAACTAAATCTGTACCTGGGAAGTGAAGCAAGGAATTGAGCAAGGAAGGCTCCAGGCCATGGCTGCAATCTATAAACACACATGGATGTAAACACAGCTAACACTCACAGGGAGATCAGCAGAATCAGGCCATGAGTTATCAGCTCTGTTAGTATCAGTAACTCTGACATTTTCATTCCTAGAACAGTGCAAGAATGTTTCTTCATCCCTTCAAAAATATTTACTGAATGTAAAGATTTCCTTACAACTAAATAGATCAAGCACAGTTATAGTGTAGGAATAGGCAGCTCCATTTGCACCTGGCTGATGTCTTTTATAAATTATGCCTTTTATAAAACCTTTTAAAGGTTTTGTCTTGTCACACTGAAGACAGATGAAAGAAAATCATATAAGTAACAGGTTCTCTCCACTAAATCTCTGAATGTTCAACTGCCCACTGGTTGACGAGGAAGAAGGAAAAAAGCAAGCACAATCATGTAAAACTATTAAATTCAAAATTCAAATTCAAAAGCAGAGGGAGTTTTTATTCTATCCTTAAGGAGGGGATCAGTCACTCTCTCCCCAAACACTAGAGAGAGATGAAAGAACAAAACTTCTAGCTGTCTGACAGAGAAGATAAATTCCACCCCCAGAGCCTATTTACACTCTGCAGTAAGGAAATCAGATTAAGGATCACATCAGTAAAATGAGTTAGAACCTGGAGGGACACAATGGAAAGAATTATCTTGCTGACTAAGGTTTAAGTTGGCTTATACACCAAATACTGGAAATTCAGGCATTTTCATCCTCTACTGCAACTAAGGCAACACCACTAACAAATCCATAACTGCAATTAAGAAATTAATAAACTAAAAAACACTAACTAAATTTTGGATATTAAATTTAAATATATCCCAGAAATGACTGCAAGTAGATAAATGCACAACCAGTTTTTTTTTACCCAAAGTTTTTTGCTTGCTACAGTACATGTGAATGGGTAAGAGGAAAACTTAAACTTGCGTGGCAAACTATGTCTGATCAGGTACATTGCAACCTCAGGGAAATGCTGAAGTACTTCACCTCATAACTAAAACATTTTAATTTAAATTAAAATTGAGAATTAAAATTTTTTTGCACTTGTCAGATAGGCTCTTATGGGTGAGACTGCTGGGCCCTTAATTCTATGATGAATGCTTACAGAGATAGTGCTTACAGTGTAGCAATAGAAAGAAGTAAAAGCCCATACCTTTTGTTCCACACTGGTTAACAAGGGAGGAATACCAGAAGGTGAGGAGTTTGGCAGACCCAGTGCATCACAAATAGCTTGCACTTCCTGAATAATTTCATTGTGCTTTTCCAAACGAGAGCCTTTAGTTTTCTTGCTCTGTAGTATCTTTAAAGCCTGAAGTTCTGTACTTAGAAATACTAGAGAGAAAAGCATCATAATGGCAGATTCAGAGACACTTCAGTATTTCTGCATACACATTCTCAGTACAGCTAAAATATATACATTTGTAAAATAACCATGATAAAAGGGAGACTTTCTCAGTTCTCTCCTGAAGAGGTCAGTATGTTTCCTGTTCTCAACTTCCTACCTTCAGTCTACAAATTGCATTTAACTCCCTTCTGCCACCAGACCCCAAGTTCCTTGGCTAGTTTCATATTACCACACTGGCTCCTGCTGCCATTCCTTTGTTCAAATCCAACTTAAACTCAGACATCATTTCTCTCAAATCTGCTTTCAGAAATCGTGCAGCATTTCTGTTCAAGCTGCCCTGAAACCCCTCACAAAGACAGGAAGGAAGGTCTCAGTATAGGTGAACTGGGACAACTGGATCAAGAGAGAGATCAGGAGGCCTCAGTAGGTTGCACTGTACTTTTAAAAGAAATTTTAGTTTTCTGCTAAACAGCTTCTAATGCTGATCTATTTTTCACTTTGCACAAGTGAGTTGATGCATGCTGAGCTAGCATGTAATGACTATACACATCACCTTAAAAACACAAAGAACTCTTCAGTGTAATTTGTACAGTTATGATAAAGCATGCACATAAAATACTGAATTAAAAATGGGGAAAATTATTATTACTCACACAGGAGTTTAAGACAATCTTCTTTGTCTCTTAATCTGTCTTTGATGTCTCCAGACACCAGTGATGAATACGGACAAGCCATTTCTCTCAGAAAGCCACTAATTTCAAGCTGGAAGCTCTCTATATCTTTCACACCTATAGAAATAAATGCACAATTAATTGCTTTTTACAGAAACATCAAACTGCAATTTAATTTTTTTTGAACATACATTTATATTGCAGATTTCAACAGCCCAAACACTAACCACCAACCACTCCAGTAACATTTTTCTTAAAAAATTCCTACATACAAGCAGACATGCCTTCTAATAGTATCTGGTACTCATGCTTTGAAGGAGGCAATGCTACAGCAGTCTATGAAGACATGAACACATTTGAACATCAGCAGGAAGTGAACAGCTTATGTCACTAAACAGCGTGCCAATGCAACGAATTTTCTGATGAAGAAGTGACAGGAGTCACGACCCCATAATTTTCACTGATTGGTTTAGTTCCACTACTTTTTTGGTGAAAACATAAGTAATATCCAAGCTCCAGCACCAGAGAGAAATAATCAGGCAGCACTACCAAGCACCTCACATATCCACACATGGTGCTGACTGGAACACTGCACTGGACAAACAGCTGGAAAACACCCAGCAATTTATGCCACCAAAATATGATGGGAGAGATGAATGTACTTTTACATTTATGTATACCTAAAACCACCTCAAATAACCTTCCTTCTCCCTTCTGAAACTGTCCTCATAACACAAGACCTTAATCTAAGAGCCGCATATACACAAATATCAATCAGCCTGAGTCTGGCTATCTATCAGCTTTCTTGTAAACTTCAACACTGTAATTTCATTATTAGCTGATCAGTATGGGTCTAAATCCATGAAACAAATACTCAATTAACATTCATATACCATCTGTTGCAGTGATGCTTTCTTCCATATTACAAAGTGACTTTATCTGGGAACCTAACCAAATGCAAAGCTCGAAAAATTCTGGTGAAGACAATCCATTTTCTGCTGCTTTTTTTAGGGCCTCCTCCTCCAACAGGGCACCTGTGTACCTGCATAGACAGATAAACATTAATAATAAGAACTGTACAATAAAATATACATATTTGCAGATTATTTTATTCTAAGCTGGTTAGTAACTACACTTATAGGAATTAATCACTCTACATTACTTTTGCCAAGGAGTAATTTAGACTTTTTTTGAAAAAACACACCAAAAAGTTATTGGTCAACCATAAACAAAATAGTTTGTCAGAAAATATGAGACAAGCATTTTCACATGCATATGTGAAAACAGACTTTGATGTCTCAGAACACGCCTGACAGAGAAGAACTCAAGTATTAGCTCAAGTGTTTAGTCAAATTTCCTCCTAACCGTAACTGACTGCCTTGGAGTACCGGGAATAAAAAAGCTGAACATTAAATTCCGCAGTGTTTGTCCCGTACCATCCGAAGCACACCGCGGGAGGTGGGCAGGCACCAGAGAACGAGGTGCAGCCCCGCCAGGCTCCAGCGGCCGCCCCAGCGCCGACCACGGCTGCGGCACCCACGGAGCGCTGGGGCTCCTCTGCCCTCCCCGCACTACAGCCGGGCCGAGCCCCCCGCCCCCGGCCGAGGCCCAGCCCCGCCGAGCTCCCCGGCCCCGCCGGGCCCCCCGGTCCCGCCGAGCCCCC